>JBBPMY010000360.1:0-18199 GCA_038090615.1 Phylloporus gajari
GACTTGAGTGCGATCTGGTGAGTTCTCCTCATCCCTTCGCTCTACTCTTTCACTGATGCGTTCTGATATTGCGTGTACCTTCTTTGGTCCGTTCATAATGTCCTCAAGGCTCCACGACGCTGGCGACATGTCTGCTTTGACATTCGTCGCGGTCCGCTCATCCTGAGCTCTAGATGGTGCATTGTTTTCAACCTGTTGTTGCGGCCATTTGCTGACGCGTTTTGGTGGATTTGGCAGTTTGTTTGGGCAATATTGAATGTCCTTTTTGCCTCCAGATGCTCCCGATGTGTCAGCTTTACCATCTGGCTGGCATCTCCTTGCGGGAGCCTGCTGTCACCACCCCAAAGATGACCGGTGCACCATCTGCTGCTGAGCCGAACTGGGACTTCTAGGTTTTCACATTTATTTACAGTTTTTCACTATCGAACATTTATTTACAGCGTTACATACCTTTTTTTCACTAGTTAATAACAGTGTAGTTAATAACAGTTAAAAACACCTGTTAAAAAGTCACTCGAGCGGCCCGATTTATTCACAGCTGTGAAAAAGTTAGGCTGACTTTTCAACCGAACCCTAACGAGTCCGTGGTTCAGTTATACCTATCCACGTTGTAGCCCTTGGTCGTGGTAAGTTCGTAACCGTAATGAGACTTGCCGTACTCAAACTTCCTCCTGATCAGGCTCAACTCCGAGGAACTCCCCAGCACTCTACCCATCTTCGTGATCGACCTTTCCTCGTCTATCGACAATGGTGCAGCTCCTGACACGCTTTTTTGCCTGCTTGTGAAATTTTCTCCACATGCCTACTCACCACTCGCGAGCATGGGACCAATCATGAACTGGGATGACGGTGGCCGCCATTCAGTGGTTGGTGAAGACAGTGAGATGGGGATTGAGACTGGTGCGTATGTCCTTTTCTGTTGGCGCGTTTCTGGGTGTTGATGGACACGCTTAGTGACATGCTGAATGTCCAGCTTCGGAGAGCCGCTGACAAGAATAGGCTAGGTACCGTACCTCATTCCTGTCTAGTCATTTGAGAGGCTGTCATTTAACACGTCTACCTAGGTTTTTTTTGAACTACGACTACCTTTCATCCTCGTAGATGCCTACTTGCAGCGTCTACAGACTAGTCCCTCACCACCCTGCTTCTCCGATTCTACTCGACCCCACCGAACTTCCCGACGCCATTCCCATCTCCGCAGTATGACGCTAGGACAAGCAAGAGGACGTGTGTGTACCATCTCCTCAAGACCTCCATTTCCTTGCTTGCTCATATATAATGCCAAGAACAGTCGTCGTCAAGGGGAATCTTCAATAGTCCCAGGCTGGCCCCTCTCGATTGCAAGTCACTCCACTCTTACATAAATGTCAATTGTTGATCCAAAATCCCGATGTAAACGATGGGCGAGCTACTACCACCAGCAGGTATGTGTTCTGAGACAGTACTCAAGTGCAGTCCACTGAGATGCTCATAGACCAGAAACAAGAAAAGACGGAATCTTTGTGACAGATAAGTCGTCTGTTCTATGCTTTGATCGCGATTTAATACATTCCATCTGAGAATGTAAAGTGCGATATAGGAGAGAATGGGTAACAGCTCCTGACGCCTACGCAATGAGAGAACGAGGATCCGAAGGATGGATAGACGTATATTAAGCTCGCTTGCCCACTCAAAGTATGACAGAAAGCTAGGCCCCAAGATGTATATAAAGAACACGCTGATCCATTGAAATATCCACCTTTTTCATCGTCATCCTCAACGCACGCGCTGCACGGGTGTAATCCAGATGACCGTCGTCATCAATCATCAGGTCATAAAACATCGATATCACCTTGTCAGTTTGAGAGTCATCCACTGCCCACATCGTCCCAATGAGAGAACGAAATCCGGAAAACTGCATCGCAGAAGCGAGATGGATGACCTCATCTGGACTCTCTTGGTCTCCAACCGTCGTATGACACGCAGACAGATATGCAAAGTCGCAATTCCGCAAATCGCACTGACTGATACGTTGGACTGTAAACCCTCCATCACGGAGAGCAAACGCCGTCTCAAATGGCTGCTCCTGATCTGGGACGCCGTGACAAGCAAAGTGAACCCATTCGCTCTCCCCTAGTGCCTCTGCAACAGTAGAAATACGGGCGTCTTCTCCTTCGATGCGCATGAACATTGCGCGACCATTGACGAGTTGACCGATCTTGTCCAGTTCGGAGCTCACGTTCAATAGCTCAGTTGCACCTTTGGGTGCCGCTTGGCCAATGGCGATGAAACGTGGCCTCTCACCCGCAGAGTCATGTGAACCAGGCCGTCTGGCGTGAATGAGGGCAGTCAAGGTGGTGGTATAAGACGACACATAGAGATCGGAGACACCCTTTTGGTGTAGTCTGTACGGAGCTGCAGCGTGAAGTGGCAAAAGAGAGAACTCAGCCGTAGGGCACCACCAGATCCGCGAGTTGCGAGGACACGTTCCCTGCAGGACGTTCACAATGTGGGAGACAATCCTGTCCCACAGTTCGCGCAAGAAAACCATAAAGTGCTTATCCGTTTCCTTCGTATCCATCCTGTTTGCACTCCGTGTCAAGGCACGGAGCCGCAACGTCAACCCTTTCACGTCCTGTTTCGTAACAGGAAGGGGAATAGGAATCGGATCCTTGTCAGATAACACGACAAGCGCATCGCATCCGTACTCGCTAGAATTCATAATTATGACAGGTCCATCTTTGGCTGCAGTTTTGAGATCGAAAAAGAGAGAGGGAAGAAGGAATCGAGAGTGACCAGGTAACTTGCGAACCCCAGATATGACTTTTTCCAACTCATGGTTGAGACGGCAGATTCTATCGTGTTGGTCTGGACCAGGTGAAGCAAGGGCTTGGCGAACGAGTGAGGTCGAGCGGGTGTACTCCTCTGCCAATGCCTTGCCCTTGGGCCCAGATGCGATAACTTCGTCAAGCGGAGAACGGAGACGAGTGAGCTGGCCCCAGAAAACCGCACGACCCTGCTCAAGAAGTTCTACTGCCTTGGCAGGAGAATGGTTGCGAAGACAAGCCGAGAATGCATCCACTGCGAGTGACGATGAAAGGGACTTAAAAAGATCAAGGTGTTTGGGTAAAGATGGCAGAGCGGCTAAATGCTGAACAAGTAGCCGGAGTGCTGTCTCATATGCAAGAAGGGTTGTTGAGTGAGATAATGCCTCCGCTACATTGATCCATTGTTTAACCGCGAATAAATTGTCTGAAGACACTGTTTGGGACACAGATTCCAGTTCAGTATATAGGCTAAACAGTTCTCGTTTGTCTTCAACTCCCCCCAGCCGATTGTAGCGATAGGAGAGATGAGCTGCGAGATTGTTCAAGGACATTGAACGATCAGGGCGTCCAGGTGGGCAGAGTGAGAGTGATTCCCGGGCGAGAACAATAGCCTCGTTGAGGTCGTCAATACTCCCCTGCCGTTGGCAGCGGTAGTAGAGATGAGCTGCGAGATTTTTCAAGGACATTGAACGACTAGGGTGTCCAGGTGGGCGAAGTGAGAGTGCATCCTGGTCGAGAACAATGGCCTCATTGAGGTCATCAATTTCCCCCAGTCGATTGTATCGGCAAGAGAGATGACCCGCGAGATTGTTCAAGGAGGTTGAACGATTGGGGTGTCCAGGTGGGCGAAGTGAGAGTGCATCACGGTTAAGAATAATGGCCTCGTCGAGGTCATCAATCCCCCCCAGTCGATTGTAGCGATAGGAAAGACTAAGTGCAAGATGGCTCAAAGACGCTGAACGATTAGGGTGTCCAGGTGGGTGGAGTGAGAGTGCATCCCTGTTGAGAACAATGGCCTCGTTGAGGTCATCAAGCCCCTCCAGTTGGTTGTATCGACGAGAGAGATAAGTTGCGAGATTCATCAAGGATGTTGAACGATCAGGGTGTCCAGATGGGCGAAGCAAAAGTGATTCCCGGGTGAGAACAATAGCTTCGTTGAGGTCATCATTTTCCCCCAATCGATCGTAGCGACAGGAAAGATGATGCGCAATATTGTTCATGGATGTTGAATGATCAGGGTCTCCGGGTGGGAGAAGTGAGAGTGCTTCCCGGCTAAGAACGATGGCTTCGCTGAGATCATCAATTCTCCCTAGTCGATTGTAGAGATAGGAGAGATGAAGTGCAAGATTGCTCAAGGTCACTGAGCGATGAGGGTGTCCAGGTGGGCGAAGTGAGAGCGCGTCTCGGCTGAGAGCAATGGCCTCATTGAGGTCATCAATCCTCCCCAGTTGGTTGTAGAGGTAGGAGAGATGAAGCGCGAGATTGTTCAATGTTGTTGAACGATGGGGATGTCCAGGTGGGTGAAGTGAAAGTGCATCTCGACCGAGGATGATGGCCTCATTAAGGCCGTCAATTCCCCCCCGCTGCATGTAGTAACAGGAAAGATGATGTGCAAGATTTATCAAGAACATTGAACGATCAGCGTAACCAGGTGGGTGGTGTGAGAGTAGTTTCCGGTCAAGAAGAATGACCTCGTTGAGGTCATCAACCACACCGAGCTGCTTGTACCGTCTGTCAAGAGCATTCACGCGCCAAGTCAAACTGAAAACTTGCGCTGTGTCACCATTCGGAGGACAAGTGTGTAATACTTCAGTGAGGGCGTTTTCCCGATTGGTGCCATGTCGTGACTCACCTCGCCAAATGAGAATGGCACAGGCCTCTAAACATAACCTTTTAACTTGAAGAAGTCACATCTCTCTTCACGCAAAACGATAAAGACGAATACCTTCTGAATACAGCCAACGGAACATACTTCAGGATGGTGATTGAGAAAACGTTGGGATGCTGTGCAACACGCCGAAGATGAAAATGAGAATCGCGTGGTACTCATTTTGCTTGTCATGGCGTTCCAAACCACATTGAGCCATTCGAGTTTGCGTTTGCTCTCCGCGCCGGCGGGTTCACGATCCAACGTATCAGTCAGTGCGATTTGCAGAATTGCGACTTTACATATCTGTCGGCGTGTCATATAACGGTTGGAGACCAAGAGAGTCCGGATGAGGTGATCCATCTCGCATCTGCGGTGCAGTTTGCCAGATTTCGCTCCGTCATTGGGACGATGTGGGCAGTGGAGATTCTCAGACGAACAAGGTGATATCGATGTTTTACAACTTGATGATTGACGACGGTCGTCTGGATTATACTCGTGCAGCAAGGCCATTGAGAATAACGATGAGGGTGGATATTTCAATCGACCAGCGTGTCCTTTATATACGTCTTGGAGCTTAGCTTTGTATTATCCTGCTCGTTTTCTGTTTTGTGGTTCTTCGCTTTCTCCACAATTGCTTTTGCGAATCAAGAGGTGGGAATCCATTGTGATCAGAACTTCGCGTATAAATTGTATACAAATAATTCGACATCCTTACGCCGCGTCCAAGTACCTCCCAGAAGTCAGGTCTTCTATGACCGAGAGGCCCCCCGTCCATAGCGCACGTCTGATCCCTTCTCAATTCTGTTCCCTTTGAAGCGCACTGAATGTTTCTACGAATGGCCAAGTACGGTCTTGACATCCAAGCTAAGATAGAAACGAACCTGGACATAGTCAATGCGACTATCTGATGTGTTCCAAGATCAAACCTGGCGACAAGAAGAGCGAGATATCTGAGCTGCCAGGACCTACCTGGGAAAGATCGACTAGGTGAATGAAACGATTTGGATTCGCGATAGCGCGTGTCTCTAGAAGTAGATATACTAGTGGCTGGCGAAACGCAGGTATAATGTCGGGTATGATTCCTAGTGCTCAGAGGCCGTCAGAACAGGTCGCACCTATCGGCACACAAAAGATGCAGTGACAAATAAAGACGTACCTGCCAGCCTCGATTACATCCCACCTTCATGCTCAGCCGCGGCCTGTTGTACAGATGCGGAAACTCACTGCACACAACATCAACTTGATCAAAACCTGCCTCATGAGGGGCAAGTACGGTAGATAGAGGATGTACACGCACATGTCCATCAAGAGAAAGTGGGTATGCAAGCCCAAGGGCTGCGCCGCTATCGAGCATTGAGGGTTGGTCGATCATGAAGATGGCCGGGAACTAGGGGGGGACTCTGGAACATTACACACTGAACAATGTACTCGTAGAGTGTAACCACGCGTACTCACTGCAGTTGGATGGAGAATGCGAGAACATGAGGTGGGTAGGGGCAGAGCTCTCCTAGCCCCAATGGATGCTTGTATGTGAATGGTACGTCTTCAGAAGTTCTTTCTTCGTTTCCTATATATAGGCACCCTGGTGAGCAGCACTCCATACTTTCTCAGAACACATACCTGCTACTCGTACATTTCGTTCGGCTTGGGCTCAACCATCAGCAACTGTGCATATATCCAGTCAAGCCAGGTAGATACGGGAGTTTCTTGAAAATACTGGGACAGTAGTGAATGAAAGGCGCGGCAGAGGGGTTGAGCCACGTTGGGTGCTGCGCAATACAATGAATTCGGACCGTGTGAATGATCTGGTATGCTCGAGCGCCCACTGGTCGTGGTTTTTGACAGAGACGCAGCTCCACCTTTTCCAGCCGACACACATGTCCTACGCATGCAGTACGGATCAGGCGGGATGACCGTAAGGGGACGCAAGAGCGCCTTGGTGAGGTGACGTTTCTGTACCTGCACAACGGCCCGGGGGCGTAGTGAGGTCACCAGGCGCGTACCGGCACAGTACCTCGATATTTTCTCAAACCCCCGTCTCCAAAAGGTATTTGTCTCTGTCTGTTGGCATGTAACGAGATGTGAGACCTTCCATTCAGACCTTGGCACTCCTGTTTCGCAAAACTGTAAGTTACATTTAAATCAAGAAAACGCCCTGCTCAAGAAATATACACTTGTCCTTCGAATGGCGAACCATGGAAATCTTTAGTTTGATTCAGTGTGTAGGGGATCTCCACAATGTTCCGGTGCGAGCGGCTCAGTGAGGTTGATGACCTCAACAGGCCATTGTTCTCGGCCGGAAGTTCTCTCACTCAGACTACTCGAATACCCTGATCGCCCAATGTCCTTTATCAGTCGTGCTCATCTCTCCTGTCAATACATCCGACTCGGGAGAATCGATGACCTCAATGAAGCCATTGCTCTCGTCCGCAATGCACTCTCGCTTTGTCCACCTAGACACCTTCATCGCCCATCGACCTTGAACAGTCTTGCAGATTATCTCTCCTATCGCCACAACCGACTGGGGAGGATTGATGACCTCAATGAAGCTATCGTTCTCGCCTAGGATGAACTCTCACTTTGTCCACCTGGACACCCTCACCGCTCAACGTCCTTGAATAATCTTGCAGCCCATCTCTCTCATCGATACATCCGACTAGGGGGAATTGATGACCTCAATGAGGCCATTATTTTCAACCGAGACGCACTCTCACTTTGCCCACCTGGACACCCTGATCGTTCAACGTCTTTGAACAATCTTGCGGCTCGTCTCTCCTATCGCTACAGTCGGTTCTGGGGGATCGATGACCTCCATGAGGCCATTGTTCTCGACCGGAATGCACTCTCACTTTGCCCACCTGGACACCCTCATCGCTCATCATCCTTGAGCAGTCTTACAAGTCATCTCTCTCTTCGATATAATCGGCTGGGGGCAATTGATGACCTTGATGAAGCCATTGTCCTGGACTGGGATGCACTCTCACTTCGCCCACCTAGACACCCTCATCGCTCATCCTCCTTGACTAGTCTTGCGAATCACCTCTGCTATCGCTACAATCGGCTGGGGGAGATTGATGAGGCCGTTAGCCTTGACCTGGATGCGTTCTCACTCTGCCTACGGTTACCTGGACACCCAATCATTCAATGTCCTCGAATAACCTTGTGACTCATCTCTCCTATCGCTACGGGCGGCTGAGAGAAATTGATGACCCCAATGAGACTATTGTTCTCGCGCGGAATGCTCTCTCACTTCACCCACTTGGTCACCCTCACCGTTTGTCGTCCTTGAACAACCTTTCAGTCTGTCTCTCCAATTGCTACAGTCGATTGGGGAACACTGAAGATAAAAAAGGACTGTTTAGCCTATATACCGAACTGGAGCTCGTGTCCCAAGCAGTCTCTTACGCTGATTTGTCCGCTGCCAAAGACTGGATCAGTGCAGCCGAAAATCTTTCCCATTCCACGACCCTTCGTGCATATGGAACGACCCTTCGGTTACTTGTGAAACATTTAGCTGCTCTACCGTCATTACCCCATCACCTTGATCCCTTCAGGTCCCTTTCGTCGACGCTTGCAGTGGACGCATTCTCGGCTTGTCTTCGTAACAAATCTTCTTCACAGGCCATAGAGCCCCTCGAGCAAGGTTGTACTATTTTCTGGGACCAGCTTACTCGTCTCCATTCTCCACTCGACGGCATCATCAATTCTGGACTCGATGCTGGTGGAAGAGTACACCCGACTGACCTCACTCGCTCGCCACGCCCTCAATTCACCTAGTTCGAACCACCACGATCGAGTCTCCCGTCTCAACTTGGAGTTGGAAAAAGTGGTTCCCAAGATTCGGGAGTTGCTTGGTCACTCTCGATTCCTTCTTCCCTCTCTGTTCTCTGATCTCCAAATGGCAGCGAAAGACAGGCCTATCATCATCTTGAATGCCAGTAAATACGGACGTGATGCACTCATCGGGTTTTGCGACAAGGATCCTATCCACATCCCGCTCTCCTTTATGAAACAGGACGTTGAAAGATTGGTAATGCAGCTCCGTAGCTTGACGCAGGTTGCAAAGAGGATGGATATTGAGGAGATATATAAGAAATTCATGGTCTTCTTGCACAAACTGTGGGACAAGGTTGTTTCCCACATTGCGAATGTCCTGCTGAAAACCTGTCCTCGCAATTCACGCATCTGGTGGTGCCTCACGGCCGAGTTTTCTCTTTTCCCCTTCCACGCCGCTGCTCCTTACAGACCGTACCAAAAGGGTTTTCTCGGATCTCTACGTTTCTTCTTACACCCCGACGTTAACTGCCCTTATTCGCGCTAGACGCCATGCTTTACGCGATTCTCCTGGTGAGAAGCCACGCTTCATTGCCATCGGCTAAGCGGCCCCCAGGGGTGTCACTAAACCTTGTAGTGCGAGCGCCGAACTAGACACATTGGCCAGCTCGTCGACGGCCAGGCAACTTTTACACGCATCGAAGGAGAGGATTCTCACACCTCCACCGTCGCCGACGCGCTGGGCAAGAAAGCATGGGCGCATTTTACTTGTGATAGCGTTCCGAATCATGCGCTACCATTCAAGACTGTGTTTGCTCTCCACGATGGCAAGTTTACGATCCAATACATTGGTCAGTGCGATTTTCAGGATCCCGACTATACCTGTCTGCTTGTCATACGACGGTTGGAGATTAGCAGAATCTGGACGAGGTGGTCAACCTCGCGGCTGCAATGCAATTTGCTGGATCTTGCTCTGTCATTGGGACAACGGGGGTAGTGGACGACTCTCAAACGAACAAGGTGATATATGTTTTATAGTCTGATGATTGACGATGATGTTCGCCTGGATTATACCCGTGCAGCACAGGCATTGAGAATGACAATGAAGGTGGGTGTTCCAATGGATCAGCATATCCTTTATATACATCTTGGAGCTTAGCTTTGTGTTCTCGAATTTGCCTTCTGTTTTATACTTATACTACTTTTTACTTTCGCGAATAGAGAAGTGGATATTCATTTGTGTCCTAGCCTGACTTGTACTGAGTTCGTGTGCCCAGGCCTTGTTGCAAGCGCACGTAACAAAGCCTAGGAACAGAAATGATCGTGTCAATTCGACGACTTCACGCATGGTGACCTGTTGTTTTGGTGCTACAGTACCAGACCGTCACACTGTGCAGTCAGCATCTAGCCAACACTATCTTTGACCTATCCCAACCTTAATCAAAGTATCTAGTGAACCATATGTTAGCCTCAAGTAGAAAAAGGAGTTGACAATATTGTCAGAAAAAATATATAGGCATCTAAGCCGAAGCCCAGCAACATCTTCTAGTTGATTATGTTCATGGCTCATCACGAAAAAATATGGACAGCGGAATATGATTTAAAATGACGTACTCACCCAATGAATACCAACGAGTAATGGTACCTGCAAACAAAGGTCATGAGAAATGACTTTGACTGCGGTGGAGTAGAAGAAAACCATCAGAGGGGGAGCCCGAAGATTTGAGCTGTGGCGGGCCTTTTCGGCATGGCAATTACGAAGACTGTCGTGAAAGAACATTATGCAAGAAATGGAAAATACAGGTGTATACTTACCTCGGAGGGACAGGAGTCCTGAGTAGATATTATTTGGAAGCTCTGCAAGACAAGGGCAAGTCAGTCCAGCACTTGCAACAAATAGAGGAGAAAGAGTCAGAAAGAATAAATAAAACAGCCAGGAAATATCGTCAGAAGCCTGCGTAGAGGCATCAGGCGGTAACTCCATATAACATCATACACGAGATCAAAATGTAATTGGCTCACCTCTATGAGGAGGTCTCCTCAAACCACTCAGGATCAACTAGGTATACCTAAAAAGCGTTCATAAGCATTCGTTCACAGCATAACACCGCTCAGGGTGGATCAGTGGATTGACAGATAAAAGGCTAAGAGCATCGTACGGTGTCGCACTCAGAAACTCTAGTTTGAATGACAAGAAAATTCATCCCGCACAATGGTGCGTTAAAACGACTCAAACTCACCAGCTGCTTGGCTATGGTACTTGAACGAACAAGAGGAAGACAACGTCACGGCATCTGTGAAAGAGATATCAGATTCGTTCCAAGAAGTCGGAAATAATGTGCAGTGAAGGTTTCAGTGTAACTATGGCACATACAACACATTGCTGACGCTCGTATGGACTGGATGTTTCATCGCAAAAAGTGGAAACATCAAAGATGGTAAGCACTCATGTAGACACTGCCAAACTTGAATCCGACCAGAAGAGAGAAGCAGCCTGCGTAACGGCAAAAATCATGAATCACGTATTTTAGGGCAGGCTGAACGCACCGTCCACGTGATTATCAAGGCCGGTAAGAACCTCTCCTCTCCGTTCTCCAATCTTCAAATGGACAGACCTGTCATCATCATGAATGCAAGCAAGTACGGATGCGCTCATTGTGTTTTCTGACAAAGATCCCATCCACATTTCACTCCCCGTTACAAAACAGGACGTCAAAGGATTCTCATTGCAGCTCCACATGCTGAGGGCACGTAGGATTCAGAGTGATTTCCAGATCTTCATGATCTCTGGGACAGCGTCCCTTCCCATGTCGTCAGTGTTCTCCAGACAAGGTGTCCCCGCCAGTCACGCATTTGGTGGTGCCCTACTGCTGACTTCTCTCTTTTACTTCTGCACGCTGCCGCTCCGTATAGACATGGTGAGGAGGGTTTTTTGGATCTCTTCATATCGACCGACACCACGACTTTGATTGCCCTGATTCGTGCTTGACGGCAAGTCACGCTCAGTCCCGACCATGAAAAGAAGAATCTCATTGCAATCGGTCAGGCGCAAGCACCTGGCTTCTCCAAGCTTCCTTCTATCCACAAGAGCTGAAAAAGGCTGAACGGCACGTGAAAACCATCACAACGTTCACGCGCATTGACGCAAGGAAAGCTCATATTTCCAACGTCGCTAATAAGCTGAAGAAAAACGAATGGGCCCACCTTGCTTGTCATGGGATCTCAAGCCAGGAATGGCCATTTGAGTCTGCGCTTGCTCTCCGTGACGGACTGTTTACCATCCAGCACATCATCCGGTGCAACCTAGAGAACCCTGAGTTTTACGTACCTGTCCGCTTGCCAAACGACTGTCGGAGACCAGCAGAGTCCGGACGAGGTGATCCATCTCGCATCTGTGATGCAATTCGCTGGATTTTGTTCTGTCATTGGGACCGTGTGGTCTGTAGCTGATTCTCCTGCGTGCAAGGCTGCGTCCACATTTTACAGGTTGCTGGTGGACAAGACAGGTGGTCTGGATTATACGCGTGCAGCGTGGGCGTTGTGGAAGACACTGAGAACGGTCGATATACCTCTGGATCAACGCATTCTTTATATACATCTTGGTGCTTAAGTCTGTATACTATACCCTTGAGTTTGCCTTCTGTTTCGCTTATATCTGTCCCATACCACGTTCTACTTCACCGATAGAGTCGGGTAATCGTTCTGAAAAGAATGCAGAGATCGTGTATAAATGATCATAGATAGGTAGTTTGCTGACCTCGTTGCGAAACACTGTCCAGAAAACTGTCGTCGTTGACGACATTCGGTCCTCCATGAAAGAAACCTTTGCAGGAGGCAGAAAATCTAACGGCGGAATCAACGCATAGGCAAAGGACATGACGAAAGGGGTCAGGAACAATACCCAGATGTCGACAGCTACGACCACTATAAAGCGTTGCTCGGGGGACTTGGGGAGCGTCTCGATGTATGTACAGTCGATGACAACAGATAATCAGGCTGGGCAGCATACTGCAACAATGGACAACGACGCACCAGGGATATCCCCAACTATAACTATTAACCGACACCACTCAAACCACCTAACAAGTCCTGGTGTCAGGCACAAGAAACGCGACGGGGTGGGCGTACAAGAGGCACGCGCTCCAACATTGAAGGGAAGCACTGGAAGTACCAGCACATGCAGAAGACATCGGAAACGGCCAAAACGGGCTGCAAAGCGGGTCAGAATAAGTCAGCAATGGCGGTCGTGGAAGACTTACCGAGCTCACCGATGCCAACGCGAACGCGTCTGGAGCATTGAAATGCGACAAGGACTTCAGAAACGTGCCAGATATCTGTAGAAACCGTTAGAACACACTATGATACGAGC
This sequence comes from Phylloporus gajari, assembly GCA_038090615.1. Lineage (NCBI taxonomy): Eukaryota > Fungi > Basidiomycota > Agaricomycetes > Boletales > Boletaceae > Phylloporus > Phylloporus gajari. Next base: position 12,821 of record JBBPMY010000360.1, read on the forward strand.
AGAGCGCGTGCAGAAGTCCTCACCGCCAGCGACTGAGTCTAGTTGAGCCATAACTCGTGGAGGAACATCGAGACAAGGTTAGAGAGGAGCGATAGCCATTAGGTCAGTTAGGCGACCAGGCTCTTTGGAACGGAAGTGATCGAGCACAAATCGAATGGCGCACGTGGACATTTTCAGAACTCGTGTAAGGCAGCAGTGTTTACCACGACCACGGACAGCTTGTTGAACACACACGATGAACACTCCTTCCGTGCTAGCTGCCAAGGGCCCCTTCTCTACAGTGTTCAAGCTGCAGCCTGGGGAGGAGTTGCCTGCTGTACTTCGTTACCCATCTCGTACCATCCAATTTGACTACTCGAGAACGGAGGCAGAGTCCGTGCGACACCCCACGCATCTTCCCGAACGATACACTGCATACTGCCAATCCGTTCGAAGAGCTGCCCGTATCACGGTAGGTGATCTTCTAGGGAACAACAAGTTATATATCGATAGTGGTTTACTAGACTCTACCTCTTGTGTCAAACATACTTGCACTGGACAGCTTGTTGGAGGATTTCAAGGCACTTCAGGAAGAAAAGATGGCATTAGCAAAGTTACTTCTTCGCACCCAACAGTCCTACGAGGAGTGCCAGTTACTCCTTCGCCATCACTTAAGCCAAGAAGACATCGAACGGCTTGTATCTGACCAGGATCCGATCAAGGATCCTGCGACTGCTGGTGCCAAATACATACAGGCGATATACAGACATAGCTTACAACCATCCCAGCCCCAGGCATGAACACTTTTTGTGACGGACTCCAACTCCTCGCTATGACTACCTGATTGTCTGTTATTTTTGTTCTTCGTGCACATTGTATGTAACCCTGTGTTTTCTTTGCATTCTATGTAGTACTTCATCCACCAAGTACTTGTTCTTGGCCAGACGCATCTATGAGGTTTGTGGTAAGCGGAGGGGCAAACCATCGATAGACGAGTCCAGGAATTCTATTAGTTTGAATATTATTTAAAGTTAATCCAAAGCTGTCCCTCATACGTGCCATCTTCCTGATTATGAGCACCCCTTGGAGTCAAGATTTATGAAAACTGGTGGCATGTAAGCTAGACATATTGTGGTGCGAGTCAAGGCCTCACGTTCACGTCGATCATTGCACAGCCGCCGCTTGGAACTTTGTCGTTCAAAAAGTGCACCACCACGACGGTCCAGTCGCAGAAGGCGACCGAGTCATGACAGCTACTCGGGAATCCAGCTTGGCCCACTGGTGTGGAGAGCCTCCAACCGCAATCTCCCAGATGACTGGCTTTCAATGGCCGCGCAGCGCGTGGATGTCATTGAATAATGTTTTTCTTGTCAGCGTACGTCCGACCTCACACAAACATGCTCTTTTTCTCATTCACACCTCATAGTATGCAAGGAGCCCGGCATCCGTGATGTAAGAAATGCGTTTCATGTGTGAAAAAACCATAGTCAACTCGAAAGTTTTATCGACTGCCACCAGGAGGTCTCGGCCTATTACTACTTGTTGTACTCTCGCGAGTCTGGGCATGCTTGCGAAAGTGGGACGCAGCGCCCATCAATCACAGCGCGTTTTGCAGAATTTAAGTCGGGTGTAAATGTCGACAGAAATGCGAAGATAGCACTTGGAATATAAGTTGGCGTTTAGGTTGCAGCAATACTTGAAGTATTCCCGGTCGAGACTATGTGGGTCAATACTTCAAATATGAGCGAACGTGTTGCCGTCGGTCTGAATTAGAAAATTTGTCGTGGGAAGAATATGTGCCTGAATTCATTATGTAGACAAACAAAAAGTCTATATTTAATTCTTAAAATTTAGTCATAAATATCAATTAAACTTGAAATTTGAGGTGGCTTTTGGAACTAAACTTCAAGTTTAGCTCAAACCAATGGTCTAATTTCAAAAGCTTTGATTTGTTTAAATAGCGTTCTGTATTTAAAGTCTAAGCATGGGTTCTTCCCACGAAAATATGTCAAATTCAGACCGACGGCAACACGTTCGCTCATATTCGAAGTATTGACCTACATAGTCCCGGCCAGGAATACTTCAAGTATTGCCGCAATCCAAACGCCAACTTATATTCTAAGTGCTGTCTTTGCATTTCTGACGACATTTACACCCGACTTAAATTCTGCAAAACGCGCCGTGAATGCCGAGAAGGTGTGTTCTCTCTGATCCCCATGTATACCGTAGACATTGACACTATCAAAGCTTGGCCTTCTACCTATGGTTATATTGCGAAATATGTGACTCATGACGGGCTACACTTGCGGCGTCTGGCATATAATATTGCATTCCTGTATTCGCATCTGGATTTCGCTCCCATTCTCCATCTCATCAAGGTGGGTTTCTGTTTAACACCTGCTTATATTTCGTTCAGCTTCTTTCTCATCTTGGGCTCTTGTCCTATCCATGGGACCGTCGGACTTAACGCTCTACATGGTCCAGGCACGTGAATGATGCGCTATCATCCAGTAACATCATCAATAGGCGTGATGACTACAATTCTGCGATGGCCGCAAAGAACTATTGATAATCTCGTTGGTATGTGTGCTACTATCTCAGTGCATCGAAATTGATCCCGATTCCTTTCAGATCTCAGTATGCAAATTACTAGCATTGGTAATTCCGGCTATTGATATACTTGAAAGGGGAGGAAAACGAACCTTCCGTCTGTGCGCTTATCTCGCTTTTTCGAGTCTGAAGTTCATTGTTCAGACAGTCTGTTTACGACATTCCCTAAACTGGATCGCTGTTTTACCCCAGGCTACGCCGTACTGCCCCGTTGTGACGCCTATCTACCCCATGATCCCCACCAAACAATGTTGGCCAACAATTTAGATCGGATGATTAAGACCACGCAGGACGTCTCAAATTAGGACGAGCGGAGGCGAAATGGCCACAGGGCTTCCCGACACGAGAGGATGAGCCTGGTGGCTCTATTGGTCCGGCGATCACCGCATCAGGCTGTGTAATATGCATCAAGAACCTGTAAATGGGGGGATGCCAATTTTAAAGGTATGGGGCCTTTTTGCGGGATTAGAATCCCACTGACATTGCAAACACAGGATTCGAACAGCCCCCGATAGGATAACCGTTTCACCTGCAACCATTAAAAGCCTTGGAATCCTGGTGGCATTCTTCGGCTCCCTGACCATCACCGTTAGTTGCGCTCCCCAGTAGTGTGACGGTCGTTATCTAACTGCGGACAATAGTGACTACCTGACTGGTTATTCAATCGATAAACTGCATCCCTTTTCTTCCAAATTCCTCCCTATTCCACCATGCCGTCCGTATTCACTCACGAGTTCAATACCCCTGGCTACAAGGGCAAGGTTTCTTTCAACACTGGTATTTTCATCAATGGCAAATTCATTGACGGATCGGAGGGTAAATCTATTGAGTAAGGTTCTACGAAGGCCGTTGAATTTGTAGCTGATAGTTCTACCAAATAGCGTCATCAACCCAAGTAAGCCATGAAGTAGCCCACCAAAAGTCTCTTCTGATGCATCTGCGTTCATCAGCCACCGGAAAACTTATCACTTCCGTTTCGGAGGCCACGGCCAAGGATGTAGATACCGCCGTCGATGCTGCCCAGAAAGCGTTTGACACCACCTGGGGTTTGAACGCCCCTGGTGCCCAACGCAGCATCCTTCTTGGCAAGTTTGCTCAGTTGCTGGAAGACCATGCGGATGAACTTGCTGCTCTTGAAACGCTTGACAACGGTGCAGTAGTTATATGTGTACGCAATTGTCCTTACTAAAACATGCCGCTTGTTGTAGGAAAAACGTTGCACCAGGCCAAGACTTTCGATATTCCCGCAGCCATCGATTGTATACGGTACTATGCTGGCTGGGCAGATAAGATCACTGGTCAGGTACAAGAGGTATGGTTTCGATCTGACTGTCTTCGTTAGGGGTTCTTAGTCTCGTGGATCACTAGACAAGTGAAGAGAAGCTCACTTACTCTCGTCACGAACCCATCGGTGTCGTCGGCCAAATCATTCCATGGAATTTCCCCCGTCGGTTTCAACTCACTCCCAACATCCTGGGGGGATGCTTACCTTTGTTTCTCTTCAGTGCTTATGTTGACGTGGAAACTTGGCCCTGCCTTGGCGACCGGAAATGCAGTCGTTCTAAAGCCATCTGAATTCACGCCTCTTACCGCAATTCGCGCTGCGCATCTCATTAATGAAGCGGGATTCCCTCCTGGTTCCGTAAACATTCTTACCGGATACGGTCAGACCATTGGGGAGGCCATTTCTCACCACTTGAAGATCGAGAAAATCGCCTTCACTGGTTCGACACTCGTTGGCCGTAAGATCATGGAAGCATCCGCGAAAAGTAACTTGAAGGATGTAACTTTGGAGTTGGGCGGAAAGAGCCCCAGCATCATCTTCGATGATGCAGATTTAGACGAAGCTCTAAAGTGGGCCGCCCTTGGTATCTTGTTCGCATTTCTCTGCTTCCCAAGGTATCGGTTCGAGAACTCACATTCTCCGCAGCTTCAACCACGGTCAGACGTGCTGTGCCGGATCACGTATCTTTGTCCAGGAGACGATCTATGATGAGTTCCTGAAGCGCTTCATTGAGAAGGCCCGCTCTATCAAGGTTGGGGATCCATTCGCCGCTGAGAACTCTCAAGGACCTCAAGTGTCCCAGATTCAATTCGATGTCGGTAATGCGAATGCAATTTGTGTACTCTTTCTCATGCTTTGGGATCTCACAGCGCATCATGGGTTACATTGATTCCGGCAAGGCTGCTGGTGCCAAGATTGAGACTGGTGGTGGGCGTCACGGAACAGAAGGCTACTTCATCGAACCCACCGTCTTCACCAACACGTCTTCGGACATGAAAATTGTCCGAGAGGAAATTTTTGGACCCGTTGGGGTTGTGATCAAATTCAAGGATGAGGAGGACGTGATCCAACAGGCCAACGACACCACTTATGGTCTAGCTGCCGCCGTGTTTACACAGAACTTGAAGCGGGCTATCAAGACGGCTCATCGGATTAAGGCGGGTACTACATGGGTCAACTGCATCAACCAGGTGAGCAACCGGGTGCCGTTTGGCGGATACAAGCAAAGCGGCATAGGGAGAGAAGCGGGCGAGTATGCGTTGCGCAAGTGCGTTTTCTTTTCATGTGTCCAGGATATTTTTATTCAACTCCTTGTGTTTAGCTACACTGCTATCAAGGCCGTGCACATCAACCTCGACATCAAGATTTGAAACAGGGCAAAGAGAAAGTGGCCCGACTTATGATGTAGTACAGGTGTATGAGTATTTGATCGTGACAAGTTTCTTGGTTTTGTTATGAAGCATCGCTGTAAACGTACCACGGTCTATTCAACTCTCACAGGTCGT
>JBBPMY010000361.1:0-18097 GCA_038090615.1 Phylloporus gajari
TGGTACTAGAGTTTTCCAACTAGCTACCTTTATGATGATGCTGTGGTAGCATAGCTGCGAATATGTAGAGCTATACACCACTAGGACTACTATGCATATTTCGCACATCATTTGTGTACAACTATGGTGGGAGCTTTTTCCTGATGCATTTGTGCAGTTGAAGACGCCTTGTGGAGGAGAAAACTGCATTATGCAGCATGGCACCGGCGAGAGAGTTACTGAGAAACAAACCACGGTGCGTAAATCAATACGTGGAAACATAAAAGACGCACACGAACTCAGAGGTTTACCCCTTGACTCGCATCTGGTCCATCTTGGCTACCTGCCAGTCAACGCGGCTCTATTGAAAAGTGTCCTGTTCCCGTTCATCCTTTCCTCGGAGCAGGGGCACCTCGCCCTCGCTGATGGCGTGCCGCGTCCTTGGGTTCATCTCCGGTCTTCTCACTCGTCGTCGGCGTCCACTACACGTATCGTGGCCTGGACCTCGTCAGGTCCCACGCCTGGCGGCCATTATGTTGGCCCACCAGCTCATATTCTTGGGGTTGAACAAGTCGCTCGCACCTGGCACTATCTCTGCACCGTTGGCTATTGTCACTAGCGATGCTCCCTCAGGCTCTTTGCACTTGGATTTGCACAATCTCCTGCCACCCCACTCCATTTGCCTCCTCCGCAATCGATACCTCAAGTTGCAGCTCCTTGCTCTACACAGACAGCAGGAGTTCCTGGACCGGCGTAGCCATGGCCATTCCCCACACATAACGCATACCTGAGCCATGGCACGACGGGAGGTGCCTTGGTCACCGTCCTACCCTTTTTCAGTGCGGGGCAGCTTTTCCTGGTTGCAAGGCAGTCTCATTAGTCGGCCTGAGCATACGGTAGTCTCACCTCAGGTGCTCTTGTCAACGCCTACCACGGGGTCCCACATGGAACGTTGTGTCCACCTTGGCTCCTCACTGTAACCGCTTTGACGACAACAGCATGAGTCGTTGCCCTCAAGTGAAGTCCAAGAAGAGGATTGAGTGGCCAGGTTTTGCGAGGGTATCTAATTGGTGTTGTATTGCCATTGTGACCGTTGTCTGACTTGGTTTGAGACATCCTACAGTTATGGAACGTTCTCAGGAGTCACTGTCTTCGTGCTCCAGTGCTCCCGACATGTCTGGTTTGATACTCATGCGTCTACTCCATTCCCCCTCGTACTCGGCGTGCACGTTGGTTTCCCATTGTGTAGGGGCTTTATCTGGCGGTTTGTGCCTCTAGCAGGTGTCGGGATACATCAGGTACGTCGTTTTGGACTGTGGCGGCAGGCTGATCACTGTTGTTGGCGTCTGTCATCGACCATTTGCACATTGACATCTTTCCACCTCCTCCGACACATTATGTGCGTTCGCACCACTCTCTTCAATTCCAGTATTTGCGGGTGTGCCCTCGATTCCTTTCCCAACCTCTCTGCTTGCACACTCGCCCTATGACCGGTGCTAATCACTCTGCTCTTACTCTTTCATGGCAGCCCGGACCGGGCCAAGGAGGCAAGAGGATGATGTCAGCCCACGAATGATCGCAAACCGCAGTTCGCTGCTGAACAGACTTTCTGTCATCTCGCAATCCTTGAAGGTACGACATCAGAGAACATTAGGTTTGGGGTCACAGTGTACGTTTAGCAAGATTAATTCGGGCATGCCTATTCATCCGTTTCAAGTGTACGATAATGACATGTAGATCAGTTTTAATTAATAAACCGTTTTCAAACATAGCACAGAGGCAAACCTGACTTGAAGGGACGACAGCATATAAGAAGTGTTGCATGCGACATGCTCAGTATGGCACCGGTAGCCACAGTTCAGCCCTCTAATAGGTGGGTTAAATAGCACATTCGGTGCAATCCCTGAAAAGCGATGGTATTAGGAATTTCTTGACGACATTGTGTAGAAACGCCATCTCGATAGTCATTAATTAAACATTAGACTATGCCAGTTAATATGAAATTCAAACCATGCTTCATTGTCGTCGTCGAGGGCCACCTGGCACAAGTCCATATATGGCCTCGTCTCACTACATTTGACAGAAATATCAGATGGATTCCTTGGTGTGATTGAACGCGCCGCGATCAAGTAATATACATATGACAGCTTAACCGTAGCGCTCAGAATCCACATTCACTCTATCACCCAGGCCCTGGGCCGTTGGGAAATTGTTGACCAAGTTCTACAAAGGGTACAAACGATCATGGAAGTGAAGATGGAATTACACACCACTTGTTCAATGCCCAATTTCATCTGCCACACCCACGACTCTGCCAAATGACATCTTTATCTGTCGGTGGGATTCTGTCGCCTCCACAAGTTCGGTTTGCCTCTTCAAGAACGTCGTAAATGGCCTAATATATAACGAATGCCGGGAAATCGAACTAAGGGAAGTAAGCAATTCAACTAACCGGTTTCACGGTAGCAATAAATGCGGTGGGCCGTGAGTGGTGCGTCAGTACTAGGGGCCGGCCTAATTAAAATCAGCGTCTATATCCATGCACTCAGAGCGACATCATGGAACGCACCATGATTGCCTCCTCCGTTTTACAAGAACCCGACATAAAGGTGTTAATGTTTCAAAGGTCGCAAGCAAAGTTCACAGCGAGATCCAAGTGCACCGTATCAGTCCCAATGTCGTCAAGACTCACCAGTACTCCAACTCGCCATAGATGGCTTGCTGCGGGTTCCCAGTAAAAATACATACTCAGTAGCACAATGGAAAAAGGCTCTTTCGTTCATTATCTTGGAATGAAAGTGTCGAGCGCATCTACAAGCCGCAAACAGAGTTCAGTCTCGCAAATCAAGACTGTCGTTAGTAGGTACATTGTCTGTATCATAGCGTGAATCATAAGTTTTCGACAGATGCAATTGAATCAAGGACTTGCATGAGCGGGAGAGCGGTGAGCATGCTGGGCTCTATCTTCTGAATTTCCTCATTCACTGGGACATCCTGCTCCTGCGAATAGACCTAACAGCTACTACGTGTCATTGACAATCGATACTGCCGGGTAACACCAGAACACTTACACGCAGGACAAAAGGCGAATCATTCGATACGTTAGGTGGATATCTTTGATTGGTGCCGTTCTCCCACAATGTCACAGTCAAGAGATATCTGTACGTTTTGATGATGGTGCCAATTTGTTTGCGAGTAAATGGGTCCCAGAGTAGGCTTGAGCAATGTCTTTGCACGAGCCAGGTAAGCGAGGTGGCGGTATGATAGCAGCGTGTCCAAGTATCTGGAAGTGACGCGATCATCACGTGGGGGCTCTGATGAACTTGATCCCGAGGAATGGGTCGAGAAAGTCGTAGTCGGCTTCGGAGATGTGTTTGGTGATGGACACACAGCACCGCGCAGCCCGAAGACACTTCTCGTACGCAACAGCATCTTCATGTCCAAATGGATAGTACAGGAGAATGGTCGCAGCATGCACGAGCATGTGGATAGTCAGATACGCGTGCTTATCGTCAGGCGTGGTGGCGTCCAATTGGTGAACAGGGGATAAGCGTCAACAGAAAAGTGCGATCATGTGCTCCAAAGTTTGAAAATCGTCGGTGAATGCACTTGAAAGAGACAGGGCTGCGTAATCATCAGAGGAATGGAGGTAGCCTGTAGGGACAAGCCGCCTACGCTGATCCCAGCTAGATGCCAGGTGATGGGCGTGATAGACCTTGACTCTGAGGGCGAGGAGGGAGAAGCCTCTGCCAAGATTTGATATTTGGCCGTTGCAAAAGGTCCGGGTGGATGAGAATGTATGGAAGTCGTCTATTTGGCCCTAGAGCGCATCAGAATGAGAAATGGGCATCAAGGCGATCAAAGATTGATTTACCGATTTGTACTCTTCCATGCTTTGGGGGCATGACGATGGATAATGGTCCGTCGGGGCCGTCGGGAATGGTTGCGCTTCTGGAGGACGACGGACCAGCAACGATCGAGAACAAAGACTTGCCAGAACGTGAGTATCCTCTCGCCCTGCTCGACGGCGTCCTTGGCGGGTTTGAGCTTCAAAGGGCCCATGACGCCAGTGGATTCGAAGCCCGAGTGGTTCATAATGGCGCTGTGGAGGCCACACTAGTCAACGCTGCGGCGGCAACGGCATGGTAACCCCCTTCAAATGGCTAACCGTTGGACAAAAAGTAGAGGGAGAGAAGGCACGAGGTCTGGATGACGTCAAGGATGTGGCTGTCGTGCTGGAGTGCGTCGCTGAGGGCTTCGAGGGTGTGGTTACCGCCATGGTCGAGCGTGTGCATTTGAAATGGTGAGTCGTGTCTGGTGAGAAAATGACCTTCGGGGGCTCCTTGAACTCGTACCACTACCATGGCGAGTTTTCCCACGCCTTAAGGAGGCTGGCAAGGCCACAAAATGGCAGGCAACGCCTGGCCCCCCCCATGAACTACGTTGTAGACCAACCTAAAACCCGCTGAGATCACACCTGACTGCCCCGAGCACCAACACCCGTAACAAATCCCTAGCAGATGACCCCACCTAAAAACACCAACCGCCCACCAACTACACAGCGACCCCACCAAACTATACAACCCCAACGTACCCCCCCGAACCCGCGACTAGACTACGCACGCAATAACATACCCTAATCCATGACTGAGATACAGGTGGAGTACCCATACCTTCCACCACTCCGATTGACTAACACTCGAACAAACACACGTCCCCTCCTACCCGAGACATATAACCACACAACGTGATCACAACCAACTACGTACTACCCACCCAACCTACCACCCCATCTCGCCCACCATGCTCTACCACCTGCGCTGCACTCCAACCCCCTGTGGCGGATTCCCGCACGTCCATTTTGCCTCCCCCTTCCAACCACTTAACAATCTAGCGCCCCACACACGAAACGAATGGGATCTCACCCCCCGCCCCAAAATCCTAATACAAGCCTTTGGATTCAATGGCGACCCAACCTCTGGACGCCTCCAAATTATTTCTCTCCTCCTGAAATACCACATAGCGAGTATTGGTAAACTACCAGACTATGGAGACGTACCTCTACTGCTACCAGTCGCCCCCCCTACCACGTCGGTGAACAGAATAGCTCCGAAATCCTTCCTCCTCCATAGCACGCCCTTAGAGCTATGCGACCTACTCACCGAGCAACGCATTTGGTCCTTCCCAGACATAACGTTCCATGCCTTCCACTACCCAGGAGAGCCAACCCCCCTCCACCTAATCTCGTTCTTGATATCCCCCCTGATCCTGCCTCCACAACTCCTGAAAGCCCTCTGTACACTCTGGTTCTCTACCACCCCAGCGCAACAAATCGCCGAGGTCCTCCCCCCACATGACGACCCACACTTCCTGACGGCACTGTCTTGCTTCCGCGCCTCCATCACATTAGAACAGCACATCCCTGACCTACCTGCCACCCACCCTGCAAGCGGAGCCAACCACCCACCCCTTTATAGTCTAATAGCTACTGATTTCTCGGCGGACCCAAACGTCTGGGCCAGACTGCGTCGTGTCATCCAGGACCTGCCATACCACAACCTGATCCTATGCCACAACATCCAGACGGTGTCAAGAATTGTGTGTCCCATATGCCACAGTATGACACACGGGACCCAATTGTGCCCTTTCCCCTCCATCCCACTGTGGAACGGCCCCAAGCCGCGCACAATCATTTCCAGGCCAAACCTTACCAGCTGCACGCTACATCAATTGGAGTATGAAGAGATGCTAGACGGAATATATGGACACCATATCCCTGAACCCTACCTACCCTGACCCGCTCCATAACAATGTGTCACATACGTACTACATTCCTAGCCCAACCTATGCGAACCCCTTCCTGTCCCTCCTAGACTGAACCTGAAAACCTGAAACCACCCCAAAAAGTAATGGTAGCGAACGCGAAACGCCTGCCTTATCTGATGCCACCCCGCCCCTGCATCTGCCCCGACACGGCGAACCTCCCATTTAAATACCAACGTGATACAAACCACCCCACCCAATGACTGGCCCCAGCCGTTCCTCTAAAGCCCCACTCTCCACGCGTGAGGCATACACATCTAACGCACTCATCGCGGGCCCTCGCTATTTCTCCCCAACCTTCGCTGAAATGACCTCAGAACAGCCCCCCCCAGCCCAGGCTGCTGGCGACAGGACCCCTCCCACCCCCACCACTCCGATCCCCCAACTGGGTCGCCAGCTCCCCTTCCCACTCTCCACAGCTATCCCATCTACCCCAACTACGGGCTCCCCCTCCCCCATCGATGCCACGGCAGATGATGAAACCTTCGGTACAACCCGCTCCATCCATGCCCCCCACCCAGTGACCCCACAACCCTTGACGCCGCTCCCAACTACAGTATCCTATGCGTCCACCCCAGTGGCTCCTCTGGAGACCCCACAAGCCTTGGGCCTGACCCCTACCGCTACCCCGGGACCAGCAGAAACCCAGCTGAGAGCCCTTCTAGCGATCAACTCGTCTGCACACGATGAACTCGACCAGCGTCACTCCCTCTTGTTGAGAATGTCTTATCTTATCTAATCTTATCAGACATTCTATATCGGTCAGCTTATCTTTCTTATCTTTAACGTCATCATGATTTATCATTCATTACTCATCCTTATCATGATGACTGATACTTTATTACTCATGCTGACTGATACTGACACTGCTCATGTTTTGCTATTGGCTAGTACTTTTAGTACAATAAGCGTTCTTAACGCTATTGGCTCAGATAAGAGCCTTTACCGCCATTGGCTACTATTGTTCTATCTATTTAGAACTACTATACACACGTACAAACAAACCTGTACTGTATATAAGGAGGAGCTCCCTACACGTACGCTCCTCTAACAGAATCTCCATCCTCTGTTCTGTGCTCTATCCTAGCACTATATCAACACTTGGCTACCGCCTACGCTGCGCCTACCCTAGTGAGTAACTCCCACTAGAGCCCATCCTGCGACCTTGGAAGTCTTGGACTTCTAAACCTCTTCACCGGCCCCCATGGGCACCAGTTCACCAAACCCCCCGAGGGTGGGTTCCCCCGCATCGAGCTCCTCACGGCTACAGAACTCATAGAGAACCTTGACAGCGAGCTCCTCAGCAACTGGTTCAATGCCCCAGACGGCAAGCTGCTCATCCACCCCTTTAAGTGGAAAGGACCGGAATCCCTGAACACCATCCAACCCATCGCGGAACGGATCCACACATCTATCGGCGAGATTGCAACAGCGATGAACCTCCCCAATCTCGAAATCAATATCTCCCCACCAATCGCAGCCTCGAAAGACGCGCTGAGACTATCAAACGCCTTCCTAGTATACGGAATCCCCAACCAAGTCACACAAGTCCTGTTAGAGCAACGGGTCTGGTCCTCGACCAGAATCACCTTTGAAGCCTGCGTTTTCGGTGATATCCAACCCCCGCCCTTACTTATGGCACTATCGGGATTCCTGACCCTACACGAGCCAGTTGTGAAGCAGACTATCCAACGTACCTGGACCTCACCCAAGGTCTACAACTGCATCGCCTCTACTATTGCCGACCTAGACACCGACTACGCTCATGAATCCTCATACCCGAAACTCCAGGCCACAGTAGACCAGTTCATTGGGACCATCACAGTAGAAAAAGTGGGCACCAAGATCCTTGGAGGAACCCCAGCTCCACACTACCTAATCTACTCCCAGAACCCACCCACCTTGAATTTCGAAGCCTGGGGGAAGATTAGACTTTACCTGGCCAACCTCACCTACCGAACCCCCATGGATGGAATGGGTATCAAAGAGCGCCTCCCGCCCTGTGCACTATGTCACTCCCATGCACACCCAACTGGGCTATGCCCTTTCCCTGCTATACCTGGATGGCATGGACCCACCCTCCGCCAGCATGGCCAATATCCCACCCGAGGCCATGGCCGTGGCCGCAATATGCCCAGACCTGACCTCTTCCGTGATCATTACTAAAGTACTCAACGGACAATGTAGTTACCTCTCCCCTTGTCCTAATACCACACATAACCCCCAAACAAATGAAAAAAAGAGAAAAAATATAAACCCAGTCACTACTACGTATATACATTGCCATAGTACATACATACCCGCTACGCCTGTCCCCGCCTTCTGGCCGCTAGTCACTCCCAGAATACACCACGTCTTTGTCCGTCCAAAGACCCCCCCCCGGGATCAAGCTCCAGCCCAAATTTACTGGTCGTACGCGACACAGGAAAGCTGACAGCTCCCACCAACATCAAGCGGAGACCTATTTAGGTCTGGATGAACCGCTGGGTAGGACCCGAAGTCAACGGACGCACTATGGATAGTCGGACCCCACTGTGCTGCCCGCGACGCATCCCCGCGGCAACTGGCAGTTGTCTCTAGCCCACCAGAGATGTCATATGGTCGGGCCGAATACCATGACATACCAACCCTACACATGAACTCCCCCCTAACAACACTGGTCATCACCCCGGTCTGGATCTGTCTCTCTCCCCCTGCAGAGGACGGCACCCAACCACCGCTGAGGGCGCCCCTGATGATGCACAGGGAGAATCTGCATGCGGGCCCCCCCACACCTCACGAAACAGCCCACCTCGTGTGCGGAGTGAGAACCAAGAAGTAAGTACCTCGCTCTGTAACCACCCAACCCAACCAAGCGCCAATGTGCCAGCCAAAACCAGCCATGCTACCTTGCACCTGAACACTGAACCAAACGCAGAACCCCATGTCAACGGGGCCACCCACCCCCCTACAGATACCCCTGTGAGAGGGGATGACCCCCCACCCCCACCACCGGCAGACAATCCACCTGCCCCCCCATTCCCAGAGCCGCAGTGCCTAAATAAATCGCGGGCTAACATCAGAATCGCCACCCTAAACATGAAAGGCCATTCTTCCCCAGAATGCGGCCCTGGCCCAATCTCTAAGTGGACTGGTATCAAAAATGCTCTCCGTGCCGAAAAAATTGGTGTCCTCTGTCTACAAGAAACCCACCTCATGACAGATCACGCACGACAAATTGAGACCCTCTACCATAAGAAATTCCACCTTCTCTGCTCACACCCAACCGAGAGCCCAAATACGTCAGCAGGAGTGGTGTTCGTGATTAATAAAGAACTTGTTAACATGCAATCAACAGCGCTAACTGACCTCATTCCCGGACGTGCCTGTACACTCAAAATTGAGTGGCATAATGAACAATGCCTAACTATCCTTAACATCTATGCACCAAACGCCCCACGACAACATAACTCCTTCTGGCCTGCACTAGTGAGCGAGCTCGAACAGCACCAGTTTTCGGAGTGGAAAACTCCGAACGGTAGAGGAATGAGCTAAGTGGGAATTACTCACTTAGATAGGAGACTTGAGGTAGTAATCAAGGATAGGGTAGTGCTGGTGAGCAGTACAAGAGAACAGAGATGGATATTCTGTTAGAGGAGCGACTAGGTGGGAGCTCCTCCTTATATACAGTACATTGTGTTTGTATCTGTATGGTTGTTCTAAATACGTAGAACAATAACAGCCAATGGCAGTAAACTCTCTTATCATACTATTAGTAATAGCCAATAGCAAAACATGAGCAGTGTCATATAGAACACGTAATGATCCGTTAAGATAGGATCCTGTGTAATCATGCTTACTTGAAAAGATAAGATAGATAAGAAGATAAGCATGATCTAGCATCTTATCCGATGCTGAATAATGATGACATAATCATCATTTTCAACACTCCTCCTCACTGTTCATGTTGGGAACTTGGTAAGGGTAAGACAGTTTCGTCCTTGTACGAATTTGATTTTACCCAAATTCTTTGTAAAAATGTCTGCAAACTGTTGATTCGAGGGAACATAGAACAGTTCAACTTCTCCGAATTCCACAGCTTCGCGAATGTAATGTTGAGGAATACGAATGTGTTTCGTTCTTCCTTCTTGAACTGGATTGGACGCTATAAATATAGCTCCTTGATTATCAACACATAAAGGAATGTGTTTGATCGGAAGTCTCAGTTCTCTGAAAACATTTGTTATCCATTGGATTTGCTTGGCGCATTCTGTCATGCCGCAGTATTCTGCCTCTGTTGACGAAAGGCGAACTCGTCTCTGTCTTCTTGACAGCCATGACACAATTCCATTTGCTAGAAATATAGCATATCCAGTTGTAGATCTGGATGTTTCGATGTCGCCTGCCCAGTCTGTGTCAGAATAGGCGATTAATCCTGTCCTATCTCCTTCTGCGAAGTATTTTATGCACAATTCTTTAGAATGTGCGAGATATCGGACGATTTGTAGACTTCTCATCAGATGTTCTTCTGATGGATTTGATGAAAATTGCGACATTTTTATCACTGAATATGCTAGATCTGGTCGAGTTCCCAGCATTATGTATAGCAGTGATCCAATTACAGATTGATATCTGCTTCAAAGAACTGCATTCACTTGTCCTTGTTTGGGACGTGGTGAATATCCAGTTGGCAAAGGGACGTCTGTCTCCTTACAGTTCTCTTGTTCAAAGCGTCTTATTACTTTTTCTGCGTATGCGCATTGATCAAGGATCAAGGTTCGCTTTTTGCGATCTCTCGTGATTCTCATGCCAAGATATTCTTTGGCTTCTCCGAGATCACGGCTTTCCCATTTAGACATGAAGGTCTTTTTGTGATCGAGGATTTGTTTCCTGTTACTACCCATGAAAAGAGCATCGTCAACATAAATGATGATGACAATAATATCCTTGCCAATGAACTTTATATAGATGCTGCTATCTGAAATGCATCTTTTGAAACCCATTTTGATGAGTGACATGTTTAGCTGCTTGTTCCATTGAAGCGCAGCCTGCTTCAAGCCATAAATGGCTTTCTTTAGCCGACAGACCTTTAATTCCTGACCCTTTACTACGAATCCTTCCGGTTGAGTCATATAGATCTCTTCGTCTAGATCTCCGAAGAGAAACGCTGTTTTTACATCTAGTGCTTCCATTTCCCAGTCGTGGAGAGCAGCTAGTGCGAACATTAGACGAACGGTTTCAAACCGTGCCACAGGTGAGAAGGTTTCTTCGTAGTCTATTCCAAAAACTTGAGTAAAGCCTTTTGCCACAAACCTTGCTTTTACTCTGTTTCCAGGACGAATTGCAAAAACCTATCTACCCTTCACGGGTTTTCGACCTTTAGGTAGATCAACCAGTTCCCATACTTTTCTTTCCTTTAAGGAATCGATCTCGTTTTTCATGGCTTCGTTCCATTCCTTTTGTTCGTCTCGAGGCAGCTTTGCTACGTCTCGGTATTGTTTCGGAATAGCGCGATCTGAGATCTGCACAGCATTGGACAGTTGACTCCTGTACCAAACGCTGCTGTAAAGGTTCTCCATGTCATCATCTTCTTCAGGTCTTTGCTCAATTTCTGTCTGGGGAGGTTGCTCCTCCTCCTGAATTGGCTCTAGACCTTCTCTGATATCTCTTTCTATCTCCACTGGTGGTCTATCTCCATATGCATTATCTGGTACCATTCTTGGTCTAGGGATGCGTTGTGATCAACGTTCCTGTCTTATTTCCACTGCTTCTCGAGTTGTGGTTCTTTCTTCTCTCATCGGTTGGTAATGATGAGGACGACTTCTAAACTCCGTTAATGTTTCAGTCTCTCCCTGTCTAGGAGGTAACCAGTTCCTTCTGAATGGAGCTGGCACTCGCCACATAGGTGACGGTGGAGTCAGTGGAGAAGGTGGAGTAGGTGGAGAATTTCGAGCCAGATATCTTTTGTGTTGATGAACATCCTGAATATTAGTTCCTCTATTATCAGGTTGTCTTCGTTTAATTCCTGGTCTCGTAGGAGTTAAACGTTGTTCAGAAGGTGGTCTTTCTGGTGAAGAATGATGACTCTCATCAAGAAAGTCTTCCCTTTGTTGGGACTCTTCTTTAGGAGAATGTCTCGACTCTGGTTGGTCATCTTGATCATCTGATGGTTCAGATGGATCAGGGAAATAGTATGGTTGAAATGGTTCGCCACGATACTGATTGTACGGATCTTGCGGAGGTGGTTCCTCCTGATCGGGTCCTATTGGGACACGGATGTATTCGTAACGATCTGGTGATCTAGGTCTTTCAGGTTCCTGAACGTTTTCAGGACCTTCTTCGTCCATCATGGGAATAGGGGTAGGTCCATCTTCTTGATCTTTGGAACACCGTGGAAAGTTGTTCTCATCAAAAATAGCATGAGTTGACACAACAACACGATGTTTTATCTTTGACCAAAAGCGCCATCCTTTCGTGTTTGGTTCATATCCGATGAATGTCATTTCTTCTGATTTGGGTGACAGTTTGTCAGGCCTTTGTTCAGGAGGAATGAACACGTAAGCTTTACATCCGAAGACTCGGAAGTAAGATGCATCTGGCTTCTTCCCATCAGATTTGAAGATTTCTATGGGAGTCTTCCAATTGTGACGTCTCATTGGTTGCCTATTATAGATGTGGATTGATGTTTCCACGGCATCTTGCCAAAATGATTTTGGCAGGCAGGCATGATGGCGCATTGCCTCAGCCTTTTCTAGTATGGTTCTATTGAATCTCTCAGCTCTTCCATTTTGCTGAGGTGTGTGAGGGGTAGATGTCTGATGAGTTACGCCTCTGGAAGTGAGGAACGTTGCAAACTCATGACTCATGAATTCCCCCCCTTGGTCCGAACGGACGGTGGCTAATTTGTGACCAGTGAAGGTTTCAGCCCAAGATACCATATTAGAGAAATGCCTAAATGTATCCGACTTGACCCACGAGGAGGTTAGAGCATAACCAGAGTAGTCATCAATGAAAGTAAGAATAAACTTTGCTCGTGAACGTGGTTCGGTTGGCATTGGGCCAACTAAATCCGTGTGAACCAGTTCAAGCGGTCTAGATGCTTGCTTATCTGATTGTGGAAAGGCGCGATCTGGCATTTTGCCCAAAGAACATCCTTTACAGGGAATGTTAGCTGGTGCTTCTTGGAGTTGGGGAACTCCGGTAAGATTCGTGTGTGCATGTCGTAAAGCGTTTTTAGATGTATGTCCAAAACGCTGATGCCAAATTTGATAAGAATTAAGATCCGCGAGAGAGGTTACAGATCCTATCATTGGAGTAATCATGTTCAACTGAAACCAATGGAGGTTGTTAGTGGGTGATGAGGCTATTGCCCGGATCACTTCACGTCCTCTCTTGTTCCAAATACTGGATCCTTTTGATGTTATCTCACAGCGAAAGCCGTGGTCTGTTAACGATGGAACAGACAAAAGTCTGTTAACCATATGTGGAGCATACCATACGTCGTCTAGGGTTACGACGGTGGGTTCAATTGCACCATCTGTTTGTTTTAAAAGAACTGTTCCAGGTCCGTATAGGGGAGATGATTCTCCGTTCGCTACGGATGCCTTCTTAATGTGCTGATTTAGATGAACAAAGTCATCTATATATGGTGATAGATGATGAGTACATCCACTATCAATCATCCAATGATTCTTAGAGAAATCACTCTTCGGAGATTCTTCTCCGAGATAGTAGCAAAGGTATTCATTGCTCTCTTCATCGTAGAAGGTTACTCTATCATCGTCCTCATAGTCTAGTCTTTGTCTCTCATATACATGAGGTCCTCTTTCGGGGATTTGTCCTTCGTGTGAGGGATTGACTATGTGAAACATGTAAGTTTGTTTGATTAAACAACCGTACATGTCACCTGTTTCTGTCTCATACATTCTCTGTGTATGGTTCACGGAATGTACATCGTGATTTCGATGATCTAATAACCTTTGAGTTTGTCTCTTTGGACGATCTCGAGGATTACCTTTCTCATGTTTGTGTACATGGGTGGAAGCATTGAATGCTTCCGTATTAGTATAGGGTATCCTCTCCGTGTGAAGAGCGCTATGATTGTTAAAATGATTTTTCTGTGATATCAAACCTCCTATAGCTATCACTGTCTTCTTCCCTTTCCTCCTCTTCTCGGTTGGTCTCGAAGCGTTCTCTAGCTTCGGTGTTTCATCTCGATCATTTCTGATCGGTATCCGAGAAGGTCCTGCTCCATCTTTCATCTCGGAGTTAGAAAGAGGAGCTCCTTCAAAAGGAAGGACGATGAACATCATCCATACCTGAGTCTTCCTGTCCCGTTTCCCATGTGTTGAAGTTCTCCAGAGGTTTCTCCGGGTTATAGATAACTCCTTCAGGAGCTTCTGGCCAAGGAGGCATGTCCTCGTTCCAGTGTGCTTCCTCTGCTTCATTCAATTCATCAGTTTCGCTTTCCATGATTACTTCATGTACGAAACCTTCTTCTCCGTCTACCATATTGGTAGCGGGTGCCTTTCCCTTTCCTTTGTTCTGCTTCCGCATCTCAAAACCAGCTCGGCTAGCTTCCTTTTTATCTTTAAAGGAATTGGGTCTCCTCTGGAACTTAGTGCGTCCTCGTGGACCGCTGTTTCCAGAGGGTTGGTTCGGTCTCGAACCACTAGCCTTAAAAGGACGCCATTTGTTATAAGTGGGTGGTCCCTTGCAAATTACATTGGTTCGATTCGCAGTGCTCACCTGTTGCGAAGTGGAAGGTCCAGCTTCGACATTTGAGATTCTGGTTCTGAGATTGCGTCTCGATGAAAGCATCGAGACTTCTGCCAAAATTTTGGTGGTAATGGTATCCACCGTAAAGTTGGCGATTTCTGTGGTAAGTGCCACAGTAGAGCAGAATTGATACATATCTGATGGAAGGCGTTCCAAAAGGAACATAGCCTTAAAGGAATCAGGAAGGACAAGGCCTGCATCCTTCATCTGATCAAAGAGCGAAGTGACATGATTAATGTCTTCGCTTGCCGTTCTCGGGTTAATAGTAACCCGGTTGGCTTGGTGGAACAGATGGAACTGTCCAGCCAAGCCTCTCGATGCAAATAGGGATTGCATCTTCTCCCAGATCGCTTTCGATGCTGAGAGTTTCATGGCTTGATCATTGTACTCGTACGTTACGTGATGAATGAATGCGTCACTGATAGTATTGGCAATAATGCCACATACTCTTTTATCAATGACTTCCCACTTTTCTCGGTCAGCATTAACTGTCCCGACAAAGGTGGTGGTCCCGGAGATCCAGGACCAAACGGAAAGAGATTGCAGGACTGATTGGAGACGTACGCTCCATATGGGATAGTTTGTGGGACCTTTAAGAATTGGTATGCGTGCGATGATCGTGTTGTCGGTTTTGAAGTCGGGAGATACAGTGATTGCAGCCATTTATAGGAGGTGGATGAGATCTGTCAGACCATATTCAGCAAACAGATCTTGGTATATATGAGTTAATAAATTGAATTCAGATGGTACTTCTCGTGTTTCTTCTTCTTCGTCCGAAGAATCCGGTAATGGAAAATCCTGAGGGCGTGGAACCCAAGTAGGTTTGTTTCTTCTGGTTTGTAACCAGAGAAGAGTCCGACGATCCTTTTTGTTGAAACCTTTCGGTTTCATAGAATCCCAGTAGTCTCTTCGTTCTTCTTTGGTCCTTGGGGATGGAGAAGTAGAAGATGTATGTATAAGCGGATTGGAACTATTTCTTTCGAATGATCTAAAATGCAGATATTCGAAGTAATGGGGGTTGTTAAAAGTAATAACCCTTCCATCTCTTTCGTAAGACAGCGTTTTTGTAGCCGTTGTTTCGAAAGGAAAATCTAAGGTATGTAAGTTGTTCCAAGCATTTAATTGGGCAACTGTCTGCATATCATAATCTTCAAAATATGAACTTTCTCCATGAAAACTGTCCAAGGGCCAAGTACCGTGAAGAAGAGAGCTACCATATATTTTAAGTACGTCTTCGAGTTCTTCGTTTTTCTTCACCTTGCTCCGCAGCACGTCTCTTTCTGAGTTGGTTAGCTCGGGAAAGGAACTCAGTACGTCCTCTATTTTTTGTTTGTGCTGAGAGGGCGAAGTAGACGTCATCCTTGGCAGTGGTTCCTGCGTGTTCAAGAATTAGCTTCTTGATCGCCAGTGATTTTTTGAAGATCTCGGGCGTCCGCTTTTTCATCAGCACCCGGTAGTGCTTATCGAAGCACTCATTCCACTGCCTTACTCCCATACCTTCTCTTCTTCTGTACTCCTCCGCCGGTTCTCCTCTGTACCATCCCCCGTCAGCTGTCTCTAACCAATCCTGGTCGTCAGGTATGTAGTTAGGGTTTTTCGACTTTATTAAATAGAGATTGGCATATGATGGAGGAAAAATGTCCGTTCGAAATATTTCCCAACCTTGGTCCCTTACCACGTAATCAGCTGCATCTTCGTAAGATGCGGTTGGGAAAGCCCAACCCGCACCCTCATAGGCTTTGCCTATGGACTCCGTCCAGTATGCGAGTGCACAGACGGAGTGGTTCGCCCCGGACTCACATTGCTGAATCCAGAAAGGGTAGACCGTCCGAGAAGAATATCGGACTTTCTCCTGCGGGATTTGATGGTGCAGCTGGGGGTAAGTCGGTCCCAGCTGTATCTCCGCTATTTGGAGTTGGTCTACCTCCACCTCTCGTTTGCCGGTTGGCTGATGATGAAGTGGAAGGAGGCGAGGCGGCTGGTGGAAGTGGGCGAAGAGGGACACCCTGTCTTCTTGACAATGAAGGACGTTGCTGACCGTCCTCTGCTCTTTGACTCTGACCCGTAGAAACGAGTCCAGGTCCCAAGGTCGAACTTGTAGAAGCTCGCCATTGGGGAGCCGTTGGAGGAACTCCCCCCCTACGTCTACGAGCGGTGTGCCGCCTAGATTGGCTAGTGCTTGTAGTTGCTCGTAGTTGGCTCGCTCCGTTCAAATTGGAGCTTTCGAACTCGCCAAAGTGGGGGGCTCCAAGAGCCACTGTCTGAACAACCCTTCCGTCGTCCTGTGAGGTTCCTCCTGAAGCAGGAGGGTCTCGAGTCTTGCCTCCAGTCTCGGAGATGGTGGGTACTGCAGGGTTGGTGAGGACGGAGGGGTCGACTGCGAGGGCTCGTTCTGCATCGAGCCGTTGCTGGAGGGTGCGTCGAGCGGCAAGGGTGAGGATGGAACGGATTGAGTTGAGGGCGATGGCTTCTCTGATGGCGAGGGCCTCTTCCTCATCCGCGGGTCCCTGGGAGCCGTGGTCCTCATTCTGTGGAGTCCGAGGAAAAGAGGCTGCGGTGGTGCGTCAGTGTAGCCCATATGGGGAAGAGGTGTCGAGGAGGCGGTCTGCATTTCGTTGAGAGTATCGAGGGGGTTCAACGAGAGCTTGGACGATTGGAGTATTCGGTGGAGAGATGGGAGAGCGTGTGGACGGTTGTCCTGGATTTCTGACGACTCTGAAGAATTCAAAAGGGATGAACTGGTGGTCAAGTAAGTCGTCATTAGATCCGCGTCTAATGACATCTGTCTCACCGTGACGGTGGATTTCTCCTCGTTCGATTGCTCCGTTGCAAATCGGGCAAGGGATCTCAAAAGGAACGCCTGGATCCACTAAATGAGTGTCCGTAATAGGTCTGGTACGAGTTTCGTACCGAGGGGGTCTACCAGATTGTTCTGGCGTTGGGTTCTCCTCTCTAGGAGGGGGTTCCATGGGATTTTCCGAAGGTTCTTCGGGCGGTGAAGGAATTTCACGGGTGTCTTGAGGTGGTGTGCCTCGGATTTGAGAGGCTGTGATGCTGTTACTTACTGATGGTGGTATGAGTCTGCTCGAAGCCACCGTCAGCATTAGCTCATGTGAATGCGTTTGAGTTTTAACGTGCGCAATCACTATAAGAGCCTCGGATTTCTTCTGGAAAACAGCGAAGCCGTTCTCGAAAGTAAAAAGTAGGCATTGAGCCATTAGCTCCACCATAACGGCCAATTCAAGGCCATTATAAAGATTCGTTAACAGAGTGTATAAGAAAAGAAGATCCAGTAACCACCACGAATCTCCTGCGTGTGAGACGGAGGGAGGCATCGAATGAAGCTAGCGAATATGACGAACTCCCTTGTCTAGACGACAGGGCTCATAACCTTTCGGAGTGGAAAACTCTGAACGGTAGAGGAATGAGCTAAGTGGGAATTACTCACTTAGATAGGAGACTTGAGGTAGTAATCAAGGATAGGGTAGTGCTGGTGAGCAGTACAAGAGAACAGAGATGGATATTCTGTTAGAGGAGC
>JBBPMY010000362.1:0-18086 GCA_038090615.1 Phylloporus gajari
GTCTAGAGGTACACGTTCGTGAGTCCGACATTGGACGGAAGTGTTCCATCACGAAAAACACTGACCACGAAAAAAGCATGGGTAGTTTTACCCTCGGGCCTGCCAAGTGTTACGTCCACTGAAGCTATTGCACGCAACGCCAACAAAGCAACGATTGGCCATAGTGCAACCCGAGCAAGACGCGAGTGGGGCGTGATAGCCAATACTGCCATAATGAAGCTGCAAACTGCATATGGAAGGATATACCATACCAACGTCGAGATACTGATAGGGACCCGTGTTGAAGGAACTCTAAGAACGTCCAGTACGGAGAGCATAGCAAACGCCGCAGTCGAGTGATGAAGACTGTCTTAAATCTCCATGAACGACTGAATTATCAATGGATCGAAGGCAGTGTCTTTCTCAGGCTTTGGCGATTGGAGGGATCGGATTGGCAGGACTTGAAACGTGCCATACGCTCTCGACTCATCCTCAAACCATCAAGCGGACACTTACACGACGCAATTCGTGGAATTAAAGTGGGTTCAACATGTCATCTGAAATGCGTCAACTTCAAGTTTAGTCAGTTCGTGGCCCCAGGATTTCAGCAAGAGTCTTACGTGGTCTAAAATCTTACAGAGCTTGTTGTGGCTTGCCGAAGACAACAGAGAAGCTTACATAATGCAGTTGGCCCCCGCAACTTCGACTGTAAGCACCAGCTTTCTGAAAAGCAGTTGAAATGAAATACACATTGAACGAGTTGTCGTTGCCCAGCAAGCAAGTTGATGGGGATTCTACGCTTTAGCTATAGACAGTATGTTTGTTACAGCGTGTTGCATATTGATGTAGCGCTTCCACTTTTGGCTTGCTGAGTAGTCGGACCTTCGAACCTTGAACTCTTCACCTGACGATGCCCCAGGGAGACGCCAACATACTCCTGAAGCCAACTTGAAGCAGTCAAAAAGCTCGCCGTCGGGATGTTTGGAATGATGGACTTCTCGGTACACACACTCACAGGTGTTTCTGAAATGATGTACCTAGCACCGAATCTGTCGAATATACGCACAAACTGGAGATGTTTTGGCTCATCTGGAGGCAATGATGGACATCAACGTTCCTTCTTTTTGAATGTACGTCTCCTTTTAGTTGGCTCTCGGGTATGGCCTGCCCACCTGCAGCGACTGCAGCAACTTGTGGTTGCGGGCGTTGTGGCTGACTCAGTATTTGCGGTCGCGTCATCATAAGCAGCGGTGGGGCTTGCTCATCATGTGGCATATACGCATTGAACATGGGGTGCATGTAGGGAGTGAACAAAAGGCTGTAATGCCATGTTTGCACCATGGTGTGGCCACAGACGCATGGCAGCCGGTGGTGCTATACCGGGGCCAGCCAATGGCAACCCACAAGCCTGTATACTAGAGCTGCCATGTATATGTTTAGATCGTCATGCGTCACCAGTGTCATTGAGTCTCTTATATTTTCATTCCCGGGTTCGTCTCGTGGCCTGAGCACCACTTTCCATATTTAGATATTTTGCAGCGGAGACCAAGACCTACGTAAATCTTTCCGGAGCGCTACATCAATATGCAACGCGCTGTAACTATTCTCGCTCGTGCTGCTCAGACTAACTAAACTGGGCGGTGTTTTGGTGCTGAACGGTTCGCTTACAGCGGTTTGCGAGACCTGCAACCGAAATACAGTACGTGTCAGGTTGTTGCCAAGGTGCGCGCTAATATGACTATGTCGTACTAATGCCAAGTTGCGATGCTTCCATTCGAGTTCATTTGTCCTTGTCCTCGGGCTGTTTAGTCTGTGGCTAAGGTGCTGGCCCTTGACACTCAACTAATAGAAACTCGGGGTTACCAGGTTTGCGACTTAATCAATCCCTTCCCGTATATTCGAATTGGCAAGTTTTTTTTTTCGTGGTATCGAACTATCTTCAAAGCACGTTTCAATGGTGTCTCGTAGGTTGCTCGTGAGTGAGCAAGCATTCCCATTGGCTGATGGTGGCTCTATGCGACGCTTAAAAGTCTCTTCCTTCATTTGGAAACAAGAAATGTAGCGATCCAGAAGCCTCATCTAAATTACACACGGCACGCCACATCCGTGGCACAACCCGATACGGGCGGCATTGCGTTCAACTGTGGCTTTTCGTACGCTACAGTTGGATATTATGCAATTTCCGTGTTGTGTCCATCGTCGCTGTCAAGGTCGGCTTTGTTCTGCAGGTCTATTACACTGGGATTACCTTGTTGTGGGAGGGCTTCTCTTGGCGAGGGGCCAGTGATTTCCGCGGTGTTTAGCATGACCTTGTTAATATAACAGATCCCGAGTGGACTCCAGGGTTTTGGAGGCAGATGCCGCACTCAGACTGTCCTCATACTTTGCGCAGGTGCCAGGCGAGACATCCTTCAAGGTGAAAACTCGCCGGTCTCAGAAGAATAGTCATTGTTAATAGTCTTGTCATGCTCATGGGCTGTGTATATAAGGGGTGGATAAGCTTTCTCCTGCAAGGACTCGTGCGGTCTTTCCTCCAGGCTCTGATCCTTGCTCAACTATCGTAGCCATGCAGCCAGTGCATCCTCCTGCAACGACGTTAAGCGATTTACATGCCAAATGGGAGGATGTCCTCGTAAATTTCAAGGTGAGACTCCTAGTAACATCGTTTTGAGAACGGTATGAGACGTGACTCATAGGATCCGGCCGATCACCTCTCTGCTCTACTGTTTGCCACTGGACATGAACGCCCTGAGATCGTGATGGTTCCGTATGAGAGGGGAGTGCTCCATTTGGAGCACTGGCTCACCGAACCTCACTTGCTCAACCTGTATGCAAGCTGCATCACGCTAGGGAGTGTGTTTGGCATACGCCGGCACACCTTCAAGCGCTTCCCAACCTCTCGAGGCCTCCCTTTCCCCCACGCTTACACAGTTCTATACTGGGCGCAAGAGCTAATGATGCCAGTCAATCAGGCGTTGCAAAAGTTCTGTGCCGGCGCACCAGAATACCGTTTTCTCCGAGGCAATGTGCTTGTTTTGAAGCATCGGCAGTCAACGTTTGATGGATTTGAGGACATGTCTTCCGATGACATTGCACTCGTTGGTACTATTTTAGGCAGGTTCGTCGTCCGCTATAGTTTAAGTTTAGCCAAACTAACATTGACCTTTATTCAGTGCTGTGTCTTGTGGATTGCTTGATTGTGTTGACGACCACGATTTCGCTTTAGAGGTAGTCGAGTTGTAGTAATTTTTATGGGTGGGCAAGGACAGAAGGGCATTTAACGTGGTCGTCAGTTATATAAATTCGAGTGTCTTTACTTTCGTTCCTATGAATATGGCGTTAGCTGTACGGTTGGGCTTGAGCTGTCTAATTATCTGGTGTTGGGCATAGCCCATTTGGCGGTGTTCTGCAAGGTCTTCCAACGACATTTCCAGCGGATGACGAACGGAAAGTAAAGCCTGCGACTCTTACTGTGTCATGTTGTTGCTTTCGGCAGTATAGCTATATGGTGAGAAATGCTCGTGTTTGAAGAACGGGAGAGGGCCCACATTTAAGATAGACTCAGAGATGACATGACAGTGTCAGAGAGTCCGCGTATAGTTGGTGTGTTCAATTGTACTGCTTCTGGCTTGTTATCATTTCTACAGTAGAAGTTGCCACTCGTAGATTTCATCTTTTGTTCTGCCTCAGGCTGTTTGCATGTATCCAGTGTCCCACATGAGTGTAGAGGTGCGGACACCAGTGACTGTGCCCACAGTCCTGAAGCGTCCGTTTCGCAGGGGTCAATGAAATTGCGGCGATAAGGCAATGCCAGGAGTGCAAATTTCATAATTACTACATAGAACGAATGGAAGGCCTATTAGATAAAGATACTAAGAAGTCAGCATGCTCCACCGTCTGCCCCCTCGTCTGGCAGATCTCTATGACTTCAGAGGCCTAGTGGTCAGGAAACGGAGTGCGACATCAGCAAACAATGAATGGCGAATTGCTAGAGAAAAAGCCTGGCACCACATCTGCAGTGTGATCGATGGTCTATTCAGTGTTGGAAAGTGCAAGAGCGGTTCATTCACCTACTGTGCCATTTCCAGTTCGAAAATTACTCATTCACGGGAGCGTTTCCCAAGGTGAACTTTGGACACGAGAGCCGCCGCTTGCGAGGTGCCTTGGACTTGGGAGGCATTGTTATTGGTATTCAGCACTGTCTTCTTGCGCTCTTCAATTTCCAATGTCGAGTGTCGCAAGACCCTGATAGTATGAGCATTTAACTGGTACACCTGTTCATGAGAGGTAAGCGACATTGCAACATTCACAGTTTCCAGACTTACTCGGCGATTATCGAAGTTGAATGCGTGCAGTGACGCTCGAACCATCACAAGGGTGCCCTGTCTCAACTGCGAATACCACTCTTGAGGAGGGATGAGTTCATCATCGACATCGCGGAAATCAAGCTGGCGAAGCTTGGCGTGGACATGGTGGAATAGATCTCCTCCATAGTCCGGCAGGATAGCCGGGTTGTAAACATCTTTAGTAGTCACTACAAGCGGGGGTTAGAAGTTCATCAAAGCAAGGATGTCAGATTGACCTTGTTTGGCCTTCGTCTCCAACATGGAAGCAGTGGCCGGCTCTTTCTGTTTCCCCTTCGCGTCCGTGACAGAAACGGGGATTGCTTCGTCAGCTTCAAAGTCATCGCCATATCCGACTTCCATGTCATCCGCATCATCAATGTCCAAGAAAGTCGAGGCGCTTTG
Organism: Phylloporus gajari; assembly: GCA_038090615.1. NCBI lineage: Eukaryota > Fungi > Basidiomycota > Agaricomycetes > Boletales > Boletaceae > Phylloporus > Phylloporus gajari. Next base: position 4,728 of record JBBPMY010000362.1, read on the forward strand.
CTTCACAGGCACTGGCCTCTCTGCCAGCACCTTTTTTTTCTTCCTGTTAGGTTCTGGATGTGTCGAAGTCTTCGGAGCGCCCTTAGCAACCGCATACATGGGCTCGGTCACCACAATGATGTAATCCGGATCTCCAGAGGTTTCTGATCCTGCGTGCGCGGTCCATTCCTTGATGTGCAAGTTCTGGTCAAGGTTTAGAGTCAGAAGGTCGGTCGCCGATTAGGCCACTCACCCGTCCGGGGACTTTGTCCCGGTCCTGCTGAATTACTTCACCCAGTGTCACAAGCTGGTTGTCCCACACGTTGCTGATGTCTTCAGTTGCGTCTGTAGGTTTGCCAAGGAAAAAGGAGCTTTTGACTCGAGTCTTATCATCGATCACGGTCGGCTTTGACAGCAGCATCAGCAACGTGTGCAGAGGTAAAGGGGTGTGTCACTCACGTTGAAGGCGGAACCCATAAAATGGCTGCCTCTAGCGGAAAAGCGAGTACCGCAAAGCGCAGGCCTGATTTCTCCTATCAGAATGGTTTCGAAGTTCTCGCTACCATCGAGCGAGCGATAATCCCAAATGTTGTTGGGAGCGATGTGGCGAGCAAAGTCTATGCCATAGGCAGAACGTGCCAGCACAAGGCGCTCTGGCATAGCCAGCAGACTGTCATAAACACAGTCGTAAACGGAGGGATTGTCGTCAACGGAGTCCATGAGGTACACTGAGGACACGAGACAAGTGAATACGAGAGGCAGGAGAAAATATAGGGACCACGCACGAGGAATTTGCTGGTGATTTCTGCATGGTTTTATACCATCCCTTAAGAACAATGTTGTTTGAAGGCAAGACCTTTGGTGATCAGGCACGACGCTCTGTGACTTTGTCAGGACAGAAGACAAGGGCAAAGAACGCAGGACTCACGTTTTGTTCGCTGCAGGTTTTGTTGCCGGTCTCCAGAGACACCACTTGACCTTCGCTTTAAAGGCCGTCTCTGGAGCGTTTGGTGGGGTTGTGGGCCGTCTTGCTCACGAGTTTCCTCACATTGCGTTTGGACGTTTTGCTCGATGTTGTGCAACACGCCCAAGGCTTCGCATGAACGGTGTAAGCACGCTTGGAGGGTGTCGGGGGAGACCGTGAGTGATGGACATGGCCCTCCTGTCAACCGTTCAAGGTCATGTTCGGCAACTTTACGCTGGGGCCCTTTGAGATGTTCCATTGCAGTTAGAAGGTTCAGAATTTCAAGACGCTTTGTTTCACGGCGAGCATCTTCGCTCTGTCGGCATGTGATTCGTTTGACAGAGAAAGGGCGCAGAATCAGCAAGCCTGCCAGGGATTTGACACGTGAAAGCATGACATACGGAGATTCAGTCCCTTTACTTCCTTCCAGGTCTATTATTGCACGTTCCATCGTCAGACCTTGGGATTTGTGTACAGTCATCGCAAAGCCTGGCAACACTGGGACTTGCGTCCGTTTAAACATGAAGTCTTTGCCCTGATATGGGTGACGGATGCGGATGTCGACTGTGTCGGCCATGACCACAGACTGATGTGGTGCTAGGTGAGGCAAAGGTTGTTTGCTTGTGGAAGGAGTGTCGATTACACAAGAAACTGCATGGCGGCGTCCATGTGAATCTGTTGTGAATCGCACACTGAGCAAGGTGCCCATACATCCATTGACGATCCCCGACTCAACATCAAAGTTTTGCGTTATCATCACAGGCATCCCCACGACAAGCGGGATGCGTCCCAGACGTTGGTGTGTTTCTCCAGAATGCAACCGTTGAAGAATGGCAGATTCATCTGGACTGACTTGTGATTTGGCCACGCTGTCAACAGACTCATACCAGTGAACCTCGTGGCCAGTCCTCTTTGCATACGCGAGGGCTGCTCTCTCATTTAGAGCATCTTTTGTCTCGTTGTTGGAAACAAGTATCGGGGCATTCAGCCACTCTTCATCTCTCCATGATGGGCACACCGCGCTTAGCAGTCTTGTCTGCAACAAGCAGTAGTCGTCATCAGAGCATTTTCCAACACGCAAACGAGAGAGAAGCTGTACAAAAGGTGCGTCTTCTTCATTCGATTGGCGCTTTATTTGTGTAAGGAGCACGACTTTGTTCACTGATAGCCACAACAGGCGTCCGAAAATCTCAGCTTGAGTGTTGTTGCAGGCTACGTTTGTGCCATGGGAGGGATTGTACAGTGCTCTCTGCCCAACAGGGGGCAGTTGTGCAAAATCACCTGCAAAAATGATGTTCACACCTCCGAATGGCAAGTCATTCCCTTTTGCGATGCACAATGCCTCATGGATCGAGACCAGCATTTTGCGTCCAATCACTGAGACTTCGTCTACAAGCAGGAAATCGACGCCTTCCCATTTTGCGATCAAGTCTCGCCGGCTCTTTGCAGAGAAACCAGAGCCTTTTCGGTCATTTAGATTCAACGCCGCATGGAGAGTTGAACCCGATATATTCCTGGCTGCAACACCCATGAAGGAGCAGACTCGGAAGCGGCGTGCTTGCCCGGTTCTGACAAAGAACTCTTGGATTGCATTGATCACACGAGTTTTCCCGGTTCCGCCTGGGCCTCCAATGAACATCCGCAGTGGGGGTGGGTGCTCTCGCATTGCTTGTTGTGTTATCATACTGAACGCCCGCAGCTGCTCCTCATTCAAAGTGAACTCCTGTGCAATTAAGTCTGAAATTTGCGGAAACAGAGGATCGGTTACCCTCTGCCCCAAGGCGGCAATCACAGGGAAGGTGAGATGGTTCAGGCATTCAGCCATCGTCGTCGTATCTGTTTCAGAGTTATGTAGGCGAATTTCAGTGTGCAACGATGTTGCTTCTTGTTCATTGTATGGAGGGTGGTGATCTCCGGTGAGCAACCGTCGCTTTGAATGTTCAACACGGTCACTGTACGCTGCTTTCCATTCATCTTCGAGATGATGGAACGTCCCCGTTATGTCCTCTTCTGTACTGAAGTTTCCCCCTGGGTGAAGTTGCGCAGGCCGATTGGGTTCCAGTTCCAGCTCAAACCGTCCTGATTTTTGCAGATGCTGAATGCATTCAATGCTAACCATCTGCTGGTGGAGCATATGTCGCATCCGTGTTTGTGTGAGGGTCAACAAGAATTCCGTTTGATCAAAGTCCTCCCCTTCTTGATCATGCGAAATGATCTCTCCTTCTTGACTATCTGTGACGATTTCTCGGGGAATGAATCTTTCATTCGTGTTGTGCATTCGCTGGCGCCAGCGTGCCATATCATCATCTCGAGCATCCTTGCATTCATGCATCTTCTGGATGTTTTCGATTTGTGTTCGGTGACGCTCATACGACCCATTTCTGTTGTCTGACCATGCTTCATATGCATCCTTCCAACTCATGTACGTTTCACGGAGGTCTGCTGCTCCACGCCAAGGCTTAAACAGGACCAGCATGAGGCGGGCATGGCGAGCAGCGGTTTCTTCTCGATCTCGTCTTGGCAGGCCGGGGCCTATGGGTACGGGTACAAATCGGTTTTTGGGTTGGCGTACCCGTACCTGTCTTGTATTATGTTCTGCATGCTGGGACAAGAACAGAAAATGAGGACGGCGGTAACATGTTTCATCAAGAACGTCTCGCAGTGTCTCATTTGAAATCAGCTGCATCAGCTCATCGTCTCCATCATCACTCTCAGACTCCAAATCACTTGCTGTTTCAAGTGGGTTTGCTCGCGATGGTTTCCGTCTTTGAATTTTGTCTACTTGTGCGCAGAAATCCCACACACACACATGCTCAAGTTCCAAAGGACGGAAACGGTAATCGTCAATCTGGTTAGTACGTGGTACAAGGTTCCCATCATCATCTGTTCCTATCACATATTCTGATGACGAGGGCGCCTCAGGTGCAATGCTTGCATTGTCTTCGCCTTCAAGGTCAGTTCCATGCTCACTGCTTGCACTGTCTGAATCATCTCTGTCTTCCTCTGTGGCATCAGGGGCTTCATCTCGTTTCGATGAAATTTGCTGTTGGGCCAACGCATTCTGGTAACATTCAGGACTCGGGAGTTCACTATTGATGTATCCCTCAAAACTCAGCCAGTATAAGTTCCGGTAAGAGTGAGATGTGTAATGGTCACCGTGATCTAGTAAGTACGAGCACACCTGTGGTGCTGACAGTTCTTGGTGAGATACCATAGAATGAGCACATTTTTGCAAAAGGCGCTTCGCTCGCATTTTCAAATCATCCATTGATGGGTCATAGTCCCCCAATTTGCTAACAGCAATGTCTAGTGCAGCATATGCGACATGCGCCTTTAACTGTGTTTTTGTAATGTAGTCAGTAATGTAGTACAACACAGCCTTTGCGGACTGTCCAGTTCCTATGAATTGTATGTCCATATTACAGCGGAGGCATTCTAAAATGGTGTCATTGTACCGGTTGATCATACCGTCCATGTAGCGTAAATGCAAATCGCCCGTTTCATCATCAAAATAGCTTCTGCCCACGAAATTCTTCTCGTCAAGGCCAAACCGGCATTCTCGGGGTTCTGGAGGACCCTTCCAATACTTGAAACACGTTGCCGTGTGTCTATGTGTCTGACAAGACTCCACAAGGTAGTGAAGGTCCTTTTTTCGTTTCAAAGCCTCAAGGGGGTCGTCCGTTTCTTGTACAGTGGGTCCACGGACGGAGCATGGGTGATGCAAAGAGGATGGTGTTTGCAGCTCAGGCAGAGGGTCTTCAGGTACTGAGGAAGAGATTGTGTCATCCAGAAAAGCCAAGATGCGGTCTTTAAATTCGGTATCACCGCCCATGACTCGCTGTCTTATCTCATCTGTATTCAGACTATCCGCAAGCCAGAACAACCAATGTGTGTGTTCTGATCCGCGTCCTTGTGCCTCGACACATCCATAGTAGGCGCTTACACTCCCCAGAATGCCATCGGGCACATCAGCCTTACAGCCTAAGACGAAGTGGAGGAAAGCAGTCATGATCAAATGGAAAAATTGAGCCACGACAACAGGATTGTTGGCTATTGTAATTGACTGTGACCAATAATCTGGCACGTCGGCAGGTAGCATGTTGTCAATGTCGAACTCAGCACCTGTCATGAACTTGAGGATTGGGCTGAAAACATCTGCTGGATTCGTTGTGATGTAGAAACTTGGGAGTCCCTTTTCGATTATCAATGCACGGATCTCATTTCGCATGCCTATTCTCGCACTGCTTGTCCCTTGAACATGCGAAGTTACATGAGACACCTGCCTCAGCAGATCTCGAACTCTCCTCTCCTCGCCTGTGAAGCAGGGCACATTAGCACTTTCCCCTCTAGCGAGTCTCTCGGCTACCGCATGTACAGCGGCTGGCGAAACTAAAGCGAAATCAGATTTAAATTTGTCAAATCGCCCTCGATCGATCTTCAGACTTGAATGGAGCAGGATGCTTCGCTTTTGAAGGACATTGAACACCGTGAAAATGAAGGAATAGTGTGTCTGAAATCGTGAATCCGACAACTGCAATAAATGTCTCACATGCCTTTTCAATGACACCTTGTGCTTCCTGCGAAAGTCTTCGGGGACTCCCAAACCATATGGGAAAAGTGTTGGGTAAATCAGTGGGAAAAAAGCCGGGTTGTTAATATCTCCCACTGCTCGCACACCATGAGGTACCTGAATGAAGCCCGTTCCTGCCTTTGCGACATGTTCCATTGCGGCTGCCCGCAGGACATGCGGAGGTGCATTGGGATCGACGTTCGCGACGACAACTGTTTGAAATATATCATGTGGGATTTGGCCTTCCGCCTGAGCCCGGGACACTGTGTCAACCACTGTTGTAGTGTCATAACGTGCCGTCAATACTTCCTGGTCGAAAGATGGCGGCAGAACCTCAATATGGACCGGTAATATGTCATCTTCCTCAAGTGTTTCCAGCGCACTGTGATTGATCCTGATATCTTTGTAGAATGGGTTATGCTCTCGAAGCCACTGCAATGCTCTGTACACTCTTTCTTTCCGCACGACCAAAGGTCGAGCGTGCTTGTGTAGCCACTCCTTTGTTGGCCGTATGGACCCCACGAAAATAACACATATCGGGGTAATAATGTCTCCTATGGAAGGAGGGAGGATGTTGACTACCCTTTCAGGATCCTGCGGAAATACAATTACATGACCTCATATGCCCCGCTGAGCATTTGGGACCGCTGATCCTTCTCGCTCTTGTAATCGAATAATCCAAGTCTTGGCTCTACATCGAGCGATCATCGCCTCCTCTACAATTGTCAGACCAGTCAATTCAGGCGGTACGTTGCCCAGGTACATGTGGTTAGCTAATGAAAGCTCGGGGGTCTTTCTCCGCTTCAGACAGGCCCAACAAGAACGACAGAAATTCAGAGCTGCCAGACAGCCCTCTGCAGCCACGATTCCCTCTGGTGCATAAAGGGTATCGCGCAGGGCTTCGTATGGTGTCTCTATTGTCGGGCCCACGCACTCTGGGTCAAGCCACTCGGGATGAACTATCTCTTCGCCTTGTATACGCTTGTCTGGCCGTGCGAGTAACTCTAGAGGAACATCCCCCATTGCAACCTCGACGCGCTCCGAACCCGTCTGTTTTTCTCCACACGAAGCGCACACAAATGTCCTCAAATTGTCTGAAGATGTTGCTGTCTGAAACCGGTGCACGATGTTCTGCTTCTGCTGTTCTGAAATGAGCGTCGGCCAGTCAGGGCAAGGTACATGTTGTGGCTCGACCGCAGCGGGCCTCTTCAATTGTCTAATGTGTCGTTTTAACGTCCCTCGTAGTCTCGTCAGGCTGAATGTTGGGTCGACAGCAATAGACTGCAGGCGTAAGACACGTCTGAGGGGGCGCAATTTTATAACTGGGCATATAGAATCTAGAATGCTGATTTGCAATTGGATAGCAGTCCGAGAACAAGCGGGCAAGTGAGGTAGATAGTGGAGCACAACATTCGTGCACAGGAGACGTGTACTGGCAGGTGCACTCGCGCAAATGCCACTGGACAAATGCTGCACAAGGGCATCTAGAATCTCCTCTCTTCCTTTCACGGGCATGATTCCGTGTGCGCATGCAAGGGAAACAAGGGCTGGCCGTGCCATGCGGTCTACATTGCTGAACAATGCTTTGGGCTCTACACTGTGCTGTGCTACATTGCACCCTGTCCTGAACTCCTCCAGCATCGTGACTAACTTCTGCCGCTCGATCTTCGCTCCCGACTCCACAAGTCCGACTGCGCGCGCGATCATTGCCAACCTCTCTGTGGAGTAGTGAATATCAGGGCGTAACACGAAACCAATCAGAAAGGTGACAAGGTCGGTGTGGTCTCGGAATCCTTGCCGAATGTCTTCACATACTAAACTGGTACCCTCTGGCCTCGCCAGGATGCACCCTCCCATGAAAATGTGCCGTAGAATTGCATCGCGGCGATCGCCTACATTCGCCCGATCGACCCGCACACCATGTGCAGCGCCACATTGTCGGAGGATATCAGCGTCCGCTTCCCAAAAAGCCCAGCCTGATGGCGAGGGAATGGACTCTAAAGCCGTCTCTAACGTTCGCCTTGTGCGCTCGCAGTGAGTCATTTCGACCTCCTTTTGTTGTTCTGTCTCGGGAACAGTACATGCACTCCCATGGGAATGGGGATTCAAAGTGGGTAACTCCTCAGTTGAGGGAACAATGACGGCTCGAGTGCTCACGCTCCCGGTCAATTCATTAGTGACATGACGGTGTAGTGCAACCCATTCGGCACCCACAATTAGTTCGCAATCAATGTCGGCTATGGCAACGTTGACGTCTGCGGTGAAGCTTGAGCCATTGTAGTCTGCTTGCACTACCGCATGAGAGACCGTTTCTTCAGCGAGCGAGCTTGCGATCGAAGGGGATATCAGGCATCGAGGGACTGAGATATCAAAGCGTCCTTGAACCGGTCGGCCGTTGAGGCGCATGCTGGTTGGTGGGTGTTCGAGGGAGTGCGATCCCAGAGTGTGCTGCTCTATAAGAGCCCCAAGACAATAGCTCTGAGACAAAGGACGTTTCGCCGCAAGTGGTTTGGTAGCAAATGTAAATAAACAAATACAAACGGCAGATCTTGCAATTCCCTGCAAGAGCGAACCGTAACTGGGCCCTAAGACCCTCTACTACCGTATCGGGAATATAGGATTGTTGTAAGTGTGCCAATGGTGTGGCCCAGATCTTCAAAGTCGTCGAAATGGACGACACATTTCAACGGTGTTTCGTAAGTTGCTCGTAAGTGAGCAAGCCCTCCTATTGGCTGATGGTGGCTCTATGGGACGCTTAACGACCACTTCCCTCATTTGGCAACAAAAAATATAGCATTTGGGCTATCGCCAGATTTTTGAAGTCCGTTCTATTAGTGTGTTTGATGGCAATATAAACTCGAACCTCCACCCGGATCAGTTACATCATTGCATCAAGCATCATACGCAAGAAATGGTCTCATCGATTGTGGTAGTGTCATCATGTTCATTGCTTTCGACCCTTTGCTCAATTGCTCCTTGTAGCCCACCAAAGTACAGATCTTGGTAGTGGGAGGAGGTCCTGCGGGTAGCTATGCTGCCGCTGCTCTTGCAAGGGAAGGATTCGAAGTGTTACTCCTTGAAGCGACAAAATTCCCTAGGTTCGTATTTGACTTTGACACGTTTATCCCGGTCTAATTTCTATTGTTAAAAAGGTATCACATCGGAGAAAGTCTGCTGCCGTCTATGCGATCATTCTTGAAATTTATAGATGCAGATGAGACCGTCAAAGCATACGGATTCACACTTAAGGTTGGTTATGATAGTCTCATTTTCGAGGATCGTAATTGAAGTATAAACTAGCCAGGTGCTGCAGTTAAGCTTAACCAGCACAAGAGAGAAGGATGTGAGTGTCCCCTTGACCAATGCATCTACATTCGTTTCTCAAATGTTACAGATACCGATTTTGTATCGTTGGATCCCACTCTCACGTCTTGGAATGTTGTAAGCACGCTTCTCATTGTTATTTATCTGCAGAGTGGATGAACATGTGCACAGCTCCGTGCGGAGTTTGACGATATATTGCTCAAGCATGCTGCAAAGTCTGGTGCGACAGTGATTCAAGAAACCAAAGTTACAGAATTACAGTTCGCTGGTGAGCGACCTGTTTCTGCCACCTGGGCATCGCGTCTCGGAGCCACAGGACAGGTAACATTTGATTATCTGGTGGACGCGTCCGGGAGAAATGGGATTATGTCTACCAAATACCTCCACAACAGGCACTTCAACAAGAGCCTGAACAATATCGCGTGTTGGGGGTATTGGGAAGGAACTGGGCGCTACAAGCCAGGAACTGACCGCGAGAATGCCATCTGGATAGAGGCACTGCCCGGTCAGTGTTAGAAACATAAGATGTCCACTGCTGAATTGAGTCCCTATAGATGAAACTGGATGGGCGTGGTTTATTCCCGTTCACGACGGTTCCACCTCCGTGGGAATTGTAATGGACCGAGACTCCAGCACACGCAAGAAAAATGAGGTAAAAAGTGTATGTGGGGAATCAAACCTCGAAGCACATTACTTGAAGGAAGTTCACCAAGTACCTGGCTTAATGGAGTTGTTGGGGAATGGGACGCTTAGAAACGCAGGTCAGCCTGGAGCAGTCAAGAGTGCTAGCGACTATAGTTATTCGTCAACATTCTATGCTGGTGATCATTATCGCATCGCGGGGGATGCTGGTGGTAAGTCATGTGCTTTCTAAACGCACAATGTATAACTTATCGTCCCACCACGACGGATGCCTCAGCCTTCATAGACCCATTCTTTGCGTCCGGCGTTCATCTTGCGCTTACTGGAGGGCTGTCTGCGGCATTGACGATCTCAGCCTCTATTCGTGGTTTTGTAACAGAGGTTGAGACACAGCGTTGGCACAGCTCCAAAGTGGGGACAGCTTACACCAGGTCTTGCATATCTGAATAATATTGATACAATAAGTCAAACTGACGACTCTTACTGCCTTAGGTTTCTACTTATCGTGCTTGCAACATACAAGCAGATCCGCAACCAAGCGGTTCCCGTGATGAGCGATGTTGACGAAGACAACTTTGATCGAGCGTTTGACTTGATCAGGCCTGGTAAGCAGCATACAGACCGTGATTTAACTTTTATCAACGTGGCATCGCATCCAGTGATTCAAGGCACCGCCGACGTCGGAAAGGCACTCACCGAAGACGAACTGCAGGTGAGCTGACTGGCGCTTGATGGTTTTCGGGGCGCTAAGCTGAAATCGTAGAAAACGATGGATTTCTGCACCCACTTGTTCGCACCTACAGACCCTGAGATGCACAAAGCCGTCGTCGAACGGTACGTCATTTCAATTTTTTTTTTCTTCGATTCTGAAACTTGACAATCTGTTCGTCAGACTTGACCCCAAGTTGACGAATCCAGAGGGTCCAATCATGTCAGAAGCCGAACTAGGCAGGCTGATTGATGCCGCAGACGAGGAAGCCAAGCAGGTCCTGAATAAAATCAACTCGCGCAAGCAGCTTCATACGATGTATGACCCGAAGGAGAATTTTGGCGCAGAGAATCACTTTGGGTTCAAGGCCGTTTTGGAGCGGGGGAGGCTTGGCCTTGTCGCGTCTACGTAGGAGCTATGAGGCGTAGCGCCGCATTTATGATAGAAGACCTGGGGAGGATCAGCGAGCCGTAGATATTGTTGTGCATGCACCTGACTCCGGTGTCTGTAGACCTATGGTATGATCGATGAGAGAAACATACTGACCGAATATTGACCTCACTGATGGCAATCGAATGCTGGTGAGACGTTCAACCACTGTCCACATCACGACCTGTATTCTCATGAGCCAGACGAAGGCGGTGATATATGCTCATCTTCGAGTATATATGCGCGTCAGAGAGCGAACCCTACCCCAATCAGGCTGTGCGTACTAAGTCCGTGCATTTGTATGGTCCCGCGTCCGCTTTGTCACTGCATGTAGGAGTCTCCGCTCGCTCGCCACTACGCCTACCTCGCCTTCTTCACCACACTACGACAACGATGCCGCCCCGACGCCTGCGCCATCGACAAGTACCCGACGCAGCGACAAGGGCGGCGGCAGGACCACAACGTGACGACGACGATGCGTCCCCCAGCTCACCGGACGCCCTCGCTCGCCTCACCCCCTCATCCGCCTGCCCTTCCTGCTATCACTACCTCACCCACTTCTTCACTCCCTGGGGCATGCCACGCGACAACGACGCGGCACCCGCTCTTTATACCGCCCTAGCTCGCCTGCTCGCCACCTCACCACCTCACCAACTCGCCCTCTTTGTTCGCTCCCACTTACCCGCTCGCCGCACCCTCTACCACGTGACGACAACGATACCATGACGCCTGATAGTGTCGTGCCCTTCCCAACCCTACTGGATACTTCCACATCACGCCAGCAAGGCCACGACACGACGACGACGAGGGGAGGATGGCGACCACAACCGTGATGCGACGAGGGCGAAGGCGCGATACCAACCACGACTGCGGTGCGACGAAGGTGAAGACGCAACCGCGACCGCGACCACGACACGATGAGGGCCACGGCGCAACAACAACCACAACACGACGAGTCGTACTCTAGGAGCGTACGGACTTGATTACAGCGCCAAGTACTACAATTAGTAGTCCTCGTGTTGGCCAACGACGTGCGCTCTTGATCCACATTTGACATCGGGTTTCACAACAAACTCGACCGCGCCGTTATAATGGGCTTCTTATCGAACTAACCATGTTACACAGAATATTGGCGAAAAGCATCGCGTCGGATGGCTTTCCGTACCCGACGGTCGACAGTTAGTACATGCCGTGTAGGTATGTTTCTCTGGACGTCCTGTTGGACGATAACGGGGATGTAATGGATACTATGAAGTTCATCGCTGGTTCGATTGGTTCGCAGATTTGTTCGACAGAAAAGAAAGTTGTTCCAGAACGGCCTAAGGGACACCGTCCGCCCGGTCACGACGTGGTGGCTTGTCATCAGGCTCAAGGAGGGGGAGAAGATCCCAGGTGACGGCTCGGATGATGACTAGGCGGACGTGATTAACCAGGCGGTATGTATTCAGTTTTATCTCGCTTGTATTTGTATCTTCTGATCGTTGCCTGTACCCTATGTTGTTATCGTTTATGTCGTGTGCAAGTTCGTTCGAGATTCATAGCATGCATGCATGTTTGATTCAAAAGTATAGCTATTCTGTCGCGTACGCAATGTTGACGAGATTTTGATGGCATATAAAGATCGGTTCAAAGCGCATAGCAGTATTGTGTGGATCCAGCTCTGATCGATTCAATATTCAATATTCAGGGCTCGCTCCAGTAACTCTATGCAAGCAATTGCCTCTAAATAATAGACATAAATACAGTCTTTGCATCCTGTATGTCAAATCAAAGGGTATGCAGCCACCCATCGAAATTTGTTACGACACGCTCCACCAACGGACCAAAAGGCATGATGCCACTGAATGGAATCGAGTCGCCGACGAGTATCACTTTGGCAAACCCATCAAGCATCAAACTGTTCCACGTAAGAAGCCACGCCATCGTCCAGAACCACCCTACCACACCACCCACCCTCTTTCCCGTCCACCGATAAAATGCCCGTTCGGCAAGCACTCCAGGGGCCATCATCGCAAAGGCAGCGAACACGCTCCAGTCTTTTGATGTGCTGTCAATTGCGAGCATATACAGGTCGTGTTGAACCGCCGATGCAAGGAACGCGCCAAGAACGATGCCTACGCGACCGAAGAAGAGCGAGAGCGGGTAGCCACCTAGAAACAGGAAGAAGTGGCGGACGAGCTGGTGCCATCTGCGACCCCAAAAGTCGTTGAGAGACGTGGCGCGCCATGGGGCGTTGAATGCGGGGGGCCATTGTGCAGGGTCTTGTCGTAAAATGACAATGCCACCGATGGTACTTAGATCGTAAGAGGATTGCAAGCCGGCGTAGGTCATTAGCCCCATAAAGGCTGTCATGATGCCCACTCGGAGGTACCGCAAGAAGAAAGGGAGTGTATTGTCAAAGATGATGGGCTGTTTGGTATTGGACCAGCCCGAGAACGATAGGATGGCATGATAAGAAATGCCCCACAAGAATGTATGCACGACTGCGGAGAGGAGTGTGTAGAAAACGAACGTGATACGATTCTTTGGACGTGTTTCAGGTGGAACGTACAGTCCACGGGACCAGTTCCAACCATAACCTCGCACGTTTGTTGTGAGGTCGAGGGCATCCAAGACGATTGACGGAGAGCTGTTTTCGGGACGGAGATGTCGCACTAGGGGGTCTTTTACCAATGCCCAGTCGAGTGCGCGGATGGTATTGATAAGCGTGGTGTTCTAGGTACGCATTCGTGAGTCTGGTGT
>JBBPMY010000363.1:0-18075 GCA_038090615.1 Phylloporus gajari
TTGAGATTTCACTTTTATCATTGAAAGCAACAAAACTGTTGCAATGACATGACCATGATAAAATAGATATATCTCCACTGCTACTCAACCAAATCACATGACCAAATGACCAATTTGTAGTCAAGGGCCTATACTATGTTTGGCCCAGCCAAAGTCAAGCAAGACTCCCACACATGCTTGCAGTGCACTTCATGCACTGCATCAAGGTTAGGCATTGCAACAGTTTTGTTGCTCACTGTACTGGATCTATGATTGATTTTGCCTTCATCCTTGAGAAGGGGTTGAACACCCATCAACTTCCTCATCCTATTCTGGTTTACAATGCTGATGGAACACACAATTCAGCTGGGCATATCAAAGAGTTTGTCATCGTAGAACTCAATATAGATGACCATGCTGAGCAAATTGCTCTTACAGTAACAAACCTTGGAATGAATGCTATCTTCCTTGGCCATGATTGGCTCAAGCTACATAATCCTCACATTGACTGGAAACAGGGCGAATTATCATTCTAATGCAATCATGATCATGTCCCAGACTTACTTGACACAGATGATAAAGACAAGACAGAAAATGAGCAGATACATCTCCAAGATGGAGATTGTCTTTTTGAGCTTGACCTTGAAGCATATGTGCACAACGTTTTGACAGACATTGTGGCTGCTGCAAACTAACAGAAGATGAAGAAAACATTTAAAGAAACTGTATCCCATTACTACCATGACTATGAGGATGTCTTCACAAAGGAAAATTTTGATGAACTCCCACTATGTCACCCATGGGACCATGCTATTGAGCTTCTACCAGGTGACCATGTTATTGACTGCAAGATGTACAACCTGTCTGCTGCTGAGCAAAAGGAATTAGACACATTCCTTGAGGAAAATCTCCAATCTGGTCATATTTGTCCCTCAAAATTGCCCTTTGCCTCTGCTTTCCTCTTTGTCAAGAAAAAGGATGGCCGACTATGCCCTGTTCAGGACTATCACAAGCTAAATGCCATCACAGTCTGAAATTGCTATCCCTTGCTGCTTGTCTCTGAGCTCATTGATAAACTCAAATCTATCTAGTACTTTACCAAACTCAATATCTGCTGGGGGTAAAATAATGTCTGTCTCATTGATGGCAATGAGTGGAAAGCTGCTTTCAGAACCGACTGTGGTCTTTTTGAACCCCTGGTGATGTTCTTTGGCCTAACCAATTTCCCTGCAACCTTTTAAATGATAATGAACCATCTCTTTTGCAATCTCATCAACTGTGGCAAAGTTGTTATATACATGGATGATATCATGATCTTCACACAGACACTTGCTGAGCATTGCAACATTGTTCATGAAGTCCTCCAGATCCTCCATGAAAACAAACCCTATCTTAAATATGAAAAATGCAATTTCAAAGTTGAGGAGACTGAATATCTTGGTCTTGTTGTCTCTCACTATGAGGTTAAAATGGACCCTAGCAAGGTTGCTGCTATCCTTGACTAGCCTACTCCCACATTGAAGAAGGAACTCTGCAGTTTCCTTGGCTTTCTTAACTTCTATTGCCATTTTATCTAGAACTTTGCACAAACTGCCCACCCACTCAATGCCCTAACCTCAGTCAAATGTGACTTCCTCTGGGATGATTCATGCAACACTGCATTCACTAAGCTCAATTGCATTTTGTCTACTGTGCCCACCCTTGCAATACTAGCACCTGACAGCCCATACTGTGTTGAAACAGATGTGTCTGGCTTTGGCTTTGGCACTGTCCTTTCCTAGACATGTGACTTAACTTGGCGTCCTGTTGCATTCATCTCTCAGTCCTTGTCTGATTCTAAATGTAACTACCATGTAGTTAACTTAGAGATGTTGGGCATTATGTATGTGCTCAAAGAATGGAGCCATTACCTGTTGGGAACCTGTACCCCATTTAAGGTTCTAATGGACTACAAAAACCTGGAGTTCTTTTGTAGACCACAGGACCTCTCCTAACACCAAGCCCACTGGTAGCAGATTCTCTAGGAGTATCACTTCCAAATTATCCATTACTCTGGGAAATTGAACCCTGCTGATCCTTTCTCACAGCACTCAGATCATAAAAAGGGGGTAGAGTCTGATAACTCACAACAAACCCTCCTCCCTGCCTATCTATTTGACACATCTTGTCTCAACATGTCACTGTTGAGAATGTCTTATCTTATCTTATCTTATCAGGCATTCTATATCGGTCAGCTCTTTATCTCTTATCTTTTTACATCATTATGATTTCTCATTCATTACTTATCCTTATCATGATGACTGATATATTATTACTCATGCTGACTGATACTGACACTGCTCATGTTTTGCTATTAGCTAGTACTTTTAGTATGATAAGCATCCTTAATACTATTGGCTCAGATAAGAGCTTTTACTGCCATTGGCTACTATTGTTCTATCTATTTAGAACTACTATACATATGTACAAACAAGCCTGTACTGTATATAAGGAGGAGCTCCCCACACATATGCTCTTCTAACAGAATCTCCATCCTCTGTTCTATGCTAGTGCTACCACACTAAGCTATACTCAACATAACTCTTAGCTATCATCTACACTGCACCTACCTAGTGAGTAACTCCCACTAGAGTTCATCCTGCGACCTTTGAAGTCTATGACTTTGAAAGGTTAAGAGCCCTGCTTAGACAAGTAGGAGCCTATCTTGCTAGCACTCTCAATGCCTCCCATCGTCTTGCATGGGCAGTTGTGATGGTTGCTGAACCTGTTATTTTTGTATATGCTGATCACCCAGATTTATGATAGGTGATAGCAGCTACTATGATGGAGTTAATGGCAAATTGCCTCATGTTTACCTTCCAAAGCAGCTTCACTCTATTCCAGAGACAATCTGAGGCACTGATAGTGATTTCTCACCTTCAGTCCACTACTCATGAACATGAGCTAATACTAATAGTTGCTTCTTCACGTATAGAATGTGATCTAGTAAGTCAAATGACTTTATCACCATCTTCACCCTGAGGACATCCTCCTCAAGAACCTCTATCTCTACTACAAGTGGTGAGACAAGAACCAATCAAACCCTCGAACCCTACCTCTCCTTTTGAGAGATCCAATTACATCAGCAAGAGCTGATAGACCACCCTGGTATGAACATGTACCAAGACCAGTTAGACAAACTAACATTGTACCACCAGGAGTACCCTTTGAGGTCTCCTGCCCTACTTGCCTTGGAGCAATTGAAATAGGAGAAATCCACTGACACAGTGAGACTGATATTGTCAGATGTAGATCAGATAATCTTATCAATCACCAACTGGTTCCCTTTGATTACTATAGAGTCATTTGAGCAGACCTTGAACCATTCACTAGATTCTAGGTTCTACCTCCCACAGACCCTCTCTCCTGAGCCCTTAACCAACCACCTTGATATGCAGAATGACATCTCGACCCACTCATCCTTATCTCTCGTCCTGGAACTGCACATAGAAGAACATGTATGGGGAGGACCCAAGTGAGAACTGGGGCTTACCTCCTCACCTGCCTAGCATCACCCCATCACCCCAGCCACAATTCCTAGGATTGTTGAGAATGAGGCTTCCAGTCCCAAAGAAGAGAACAATGAGCTCAACAGAGTAAGGAGAACCCTCAACATCAGACTCTTTGCCTGGCTCATTGCTACAGCACTGCAAGAGCAAGCTAGGCACATCGGACAAGGAGAATCAGATCCCTTCATCCCCAGCTCTCCCCAACCTCATCTATCCTCTGACAGTCCCTTTGTCCCCAGAGCTCCAATCCAGCACCCTGGAGAGGTTCCTCATGAGACCTCCCACTCTGCACATGCTACTCCTGAACCAGTAACACCTCCTGTACTTGTACTGAGCCCAATTCTTCCTGGATCCCCCAGTCTTGAAGATCCCTCATTCAGCTCCAATCTGACCAGTGGAGCAATACTAACTCCACTGCCTAGCAATGCTCAGTGGAGCACCTTTAGAAGCATGCGAAGGGGTATTCGCCATTCAAATCCCAAGTGGCGAAATGCTCACAGAGTTGTGAGCATGGGATATGGATTGCCTGCTACAAGCCAGGCTTTGCATAGAGCAGATTCCACCCTTCATCCTAGCCTTTCAAGAAGATGGGGAGTTGTACTTTGCCCACTACTGCAAGCTGCCTCTCCTAACACCAATTCACCTTCAGAGAATGGAGAAGATAGACATAGAGGTGTTGGCACGATGACTGGTGAGCAACTGGGAGCTGCACCCAGTGTACCTGAACCACCAGTTGGCGATCACAAGAGAGATGATTCCATGGTCATCTTGGATGATCTTCCCTTTCCACATTTAGACTTGTGAGTCTGGTGTGAGCCATCCAGTATGCGCTTTGAGCTACTGGAATGAGACCATAGGCCAAGCCTATGAGGATACCAGATAGGCATTCCCCTCTGCATCTTATGAAGACATCCGATCTTTCATCATAAAGGATCAAGGCTGGGAGCTCTTTCATCAGGACATCTTTCTGCCCTCTTAAGCAAACATCTATTTTAAGAGGTTGAAGAAACCCAATGTCATCTTCAACAAAGACTTATAGTTGGATGAAGCTGATGGAGGTTGGAACCGTGGTGAACCCACTCACATATATGGGCAGAGAGTTGGAATGGACATTTGTGTATGGAACAAACTATTCAATAGAGACCACCAGGCTAAGCTCAAGGAGTTTTATCCTGAGATGTGGAAAAATGCTCAAAAGATCAAAAAACTGATCTTGGACTCTATAGACACTACTGCAGAAGATGACATCTACTCAGCCCTCACCTCCTCCTGTAATAACTGAGGATGAGCTGAGTATCTTTCTCAAGCTAACTGACTTGGAAAGAGAAGAGCTGCTGAGGAAGGCAAACACAAACACTGAACTCACAAACATACTTAGAATCTACAGTAGTGTTCCTGTTCCTTCTTTTTGACCACTGGACTCTTTGCATGATCACCTTTATTCTAACAATTATAAAGAACCTTTGTTACATTTGTAGGACTAAATGGTTGGAATGAAACACCTGCAATACCTTTTGAAACATGCAGCAACAAGGTCTTAACTTTTGTTAAAGACAAAAAGGTTATATTGATACATAATCAGCATTTTGTTGAACAACTTAATTTTACTGTTCTGGAAAAACATGCTTCAGATTCTTTTATGTACCCTTCTTCATCTATTCCTGCAGAGTCCAGTGCTAATGCCAAAAGAAGACAAAAGGAACAATGAGAGTCCTTGAAACTAAAAGGTTTCAACAAAAAGGAATGATGTGCCTTCCTTTATTAGAAGAAGAAGAGAAATCAGGGTTCTCTCTTACCACATCAGATACCACTCCCAGATACTGATGACAAGATCGGGTTCTTGACACCACTGGAGAAAGAAGAGAAAAACAATATGTCCTAAACATCTCCTTTCAATCTATATGATTCTATATATAATGATCTGTTTGCTGAATATGGCTTTGCAGATCTCATCCACTTGCTATAATGGCTGCTCTTGCTGTTCCCACCGATTTCAAACTTGACAACACCATCATCTCTCATGTTCCAATTCTCAAAGGTCCATCAAATTATCCTATATGGAGTGTGCATCTTCAATCTGTTCTCCAATCCCTCTCTATTTAGAGTTGGATTGATGGTACTATTACCTGGGTCAGCACCCTTGCCAGCAACCAAGGTAAATGGGAAGTCATAGATAAAAGGGTTTATGGCATTATTGCCAATACCCTTAGTGACGCTCTCATTCATCATGTCACCTATGACTACACTGATCAAGCTGTTAAAGTCTCCACTGCAAAAGCTTTGTGGGAAAAGATGAGAGGTTTATTCTCATCTGTGGGCTTAGCTGGACAGTTCCATCTGTTCCATCAGACTAATAGAGTTCATATAAACCTGAGAATGGCTAGTGAGTACATTAATTGCCTCACTTCTTTGTTCAACCAGATTCTAAATGCTGGTCTTGATTTTCCTGAATCATTTAAAGCTATGTTTATCCTTGAGCATCTGTCAGCAGAAATGTACACTTTCTGCTCGACAGTAGCTTTGACTACCAATCAGGCTAACTTTATGGTTGATACCATCACAACCAAGATCCTGACAGAAGTCTTGATGATGTCATTGAGACACAAGCTCAAATCCCGCATTTCTAATGTGGAGACAAACATAGCCTCTATGTCACAGAACTCCAATAATCAGGCAAGTTCTGCAAACTGAACCAATGTAATAAGGAAGGGACCCCCTTCCATTAACAAATGGCACCCATTTAAGGCTTCAGGTTCTCATCAGAACCAACCCTCTGGAACAAACAGTCTGAAAGGCTGCACAAAGTTCCAAAGGAGACCTACTTCCTTCCAAAATAAGAAGCAAGCAAGCTACACCGGGTTCAAGTTCAGGAAGCAGAACAAAGGAAAGGGAAAAGCACCATAAGGAGCTATCCATGCGGTAGAAGGGGAACAAGGTTTTGTCCATCAGCTCATAGCTGATGAAGAATGTACTGATGAACTTAACAAAGCACAAGAAATGGATTGGACAGAAAATATCCCCAAATAACCAACAGTTATGGGAGACTTTAACATTAAAGGAGAAAACTTCAACACTTGGGAAGCTGGAAATGTAGATGATCAAGGTATGGATGTAACTTGACCATTATTTCCTCATTACTCCTCTTTCTGACTCTGAGATGAAAGAGAGAGCAGGACCTTCTCAGTTACTGATCAAGATTGATCAAGACAAACCAATTGTATTATGTGATCAAGAATCTACCCCAAAACCAGTAGTTTCAAAACCAACCAAGAAGAGAAAGAAAGATAAAAAGGTGGTCCTTTCTCTTGGAGGTCTTGTTTCTCAGAGAGATCATTTTTCAAATCACGTTAGTATATTTAAACCTTCTCTTTTACCTTATACTTCTATGGAAGCTTTTCATGCTTCTACTTCTGCACACTCTATTTATGGTGCACCCCATTCTGAGAGATTGAATAGCCACCTGTGTGTCACCATTAACATTATACATTAGCAACAACCACATGACATGACAGTGTTACTAGTTAGTGGTGTTTTTTCGCTCGTATGGTGCTGCGGCAATATATGCAGCAATCAGCAGTTCCTTGGGTAGTACACCGAAGGGCAATCAAGCCATCTAGATGAGATAAGGTGTTATCTAAATCTCGCTTGTCTCACCACGTGCTCAGAGGTTGTGCTGCTGCTTCCGTTGTGCCCGTATGACATGATACTGCCGTCCACTGTGTCTCACGCCACCATAGCACAGTGTCCTGACACTGCCAACGACGACGAGCACAGTGACGACAGTTTCTCACTCATTTTTAGGTATTTTTTCATGCGGTTTTTACACAATGTAGGTATGTATACTATTTCAATGCAATATACGCTGTCTAAAGGAACCAAATAGCTGGTCTATGCGGCTTTTGACCTCTCGGGAAATGCCGCCGCACAGGTTCAACACTTGAACCATGCGAGACCCATTTTAGGGCTTTTTTCACATGGTTTTTGCATAGTTTAGGACCTTTAGGTATTCAAGTTAGTTTCTAATATGATACACACTGTCCAGAGGGCTCTAATAGCTGGTCCATGTGTTTGTTGATCTCTCAGGGAATGCCGCCACACAGCTGATGCCACGTCAGCATGGTTCGACACTTGGACCATGCAATACAATCTCCACCACATCAATGGAGTTCAAATTATCCCTTTCTTTTGTATGCCATCATTCTCGCTGTCGCCATCATTACTGCCAGTGTCGCTGTTGTCGTTTGGAACATATCATAAACAACAATGGTCTGAGATATGTTGCAGTCACCTGGCTAGTGGGTGCTAATCAATTGGGTCATGCCTTGTGGTATGCTTTGTTTTTTCAACATGATTTCTTATTGATGCGTTGTTTCTACTCAGTCTAACTCTCAATCACATTACCTTTGTACTGGATTTCTCTATGATGATACCTGGCTATGTGTGCAAGGAATATCACTGAAGTGGACTTTCACTTTGCGGTTGTTTATTTTTGCTGTGCTTATTTTGTGTTCATTTGACACACCATTTCCACCGTTGTTGTCTCATTGCATGTCATTGTCTAATATTTACATGCGATTGACATGTAAGAGAACTTCAAATTTGTCTTAGATGTATCTACAGACAGAAATTAAGTTTATTCATCCTCAGATGAATCCTCATCAGAAGTTTCTATGGTCTCCTTTGACTTTGTGCCTGAGTTAGTTCTACGAACACGCCATGGGTGATAAACCTTTTCTCCTGTAGTGTGTCGTGCCTTGTTCTGGGCTGTTCAAGCTGTAAGCTGCTCGTCTGTGAGCTTTTCCCATTTGCATGTCTTAGATTGTAAAGCGGTTAGTAGTTTCTCCACTTTCTGTTGACCACCGATTTTCGAGGGATTCCACAAATGCTCAGATCCCGGCCAACCAATCAGTACGACACCGTAGTGCTCAACAATATTGCACTCATAGTTTTGGTAGTTCATTTATACATTCTTCATTACACCATGTTCCATCAAGATATCATCTGAAACAGAGTCAATTTCAGCAACAACAATTTCCTGAATCAGTAGGTGAAACATACTGAGTTTTTCTTGAATAGCAGAGCGACAATCACTGATGACACGATTCAGAGGACGCTGTCAATTTGCAGTGGTGGGGACATCTAACATTGTAATGGTCAATATATGATACTTGAGAAGAGTAGGACTCACCAATTCCACTGACAACCCATGATTCGAGATGGAGAGCCAAGTGATGTGGTTCCAAGTTGAGAACGGTATGTATAAATCTCTTGGCTTTCTCAGTGCAAAAAAGCTTAGGCTCCGTGTGATCTTCAACGGTGCCTCGGACGGCAACAAAGAAGCCTTCCATGCCTGTATTGGCATAAAGTGCCGTCCACTAAAAATAAAAAGTATTAATGTAGAGGATATAACAGAAAGCAACAAATGTACATTGTGATCCATCTTCATAAACATGGCTGCAACAGCTTGATTCACAGTTTTGTGATTCGTGCATGTGGGTGCAACCTTTGAGTCACAGGCAGCTTGTACCTTCGCTATCAAAGTCCGCCTCTGGGTGGGGGACAATTTCTGGTACTTGGACAGTAAAGCCTGCTTGTGTCTTGCGATGAACATAGGAAGTATGAAATGGTTGCCCTTTTCATGACCAGAATTGGCTTCAGCCAGTTTCTCCTTCAAGAATACGTTCCAAGAGTTAATGCGCCGATGTTCACAGAATGATGGGTTGAGCCACAGCTGTGTGCATGTCCACTTCAGTGTACTAGCAAAGGACCATAAATAAATTGTTCTGAACAGACAAAAAAAACTGTACCATCCGTGTTTCTTTGCAAGGTCAATGGCTTCATCCCGCATGGACTGGCGTGTAGTCGCAAGGTCTGTTGCAAGAGCAACATGCCACTTGCGATGTTCCTGTCTCTGTGAGTTGGTCAGCTTAGCACGCATGCACTTACCTTTGAGAGCGCTGATCTGTACCATGGACTAGGTTATGCAAAGGAAAAATAACATGATTGCATCAACTTATATATGTACAGCGGGGACGCTTGCATTCAGAGCTGTAAACAAGAGGATGCAGTGCAGACTAAGAAAAAAAAAGCCTGACGGTGTCAACACAAAATTACGCTTACCTTGCTCGGGTAATCAGTTTATTGGATCCTCAGAGTTTGTATAGTGTACTCACCACCTCGTCTTGCGATGGTCCTGGCTTGTGACAGTCATAATTTGAAGCAGAGGGCCCAATAAATGCTCTGGGATGTTATTCTTCACCAAGTTGGCCATCCAACATGAGGGTTCATATCCAGGAGCTTGGTATATGTACATCCAGATCTCATCAAGTGTAGTTGACCCAACTCAATGCCCATCAAGAAGTTGATTGATTGCCGCCATGATACACTCATAGCCAGCATCTCTTGTCTGACCGTGAGCAGCAGAGAACAGGTCCATCGACATCAAGTAGAAGTTATTTGTGACCGCAACGCCATCCTTCTGGCTGTCTAAGCATGTCTGGACCTGTATATTGCCTGCATGATGTGCGGCACTGGAGCTCGACGTTCTATTCTTCTGTGCACATGTTGCCTGTTTACATTGCTTGGATGGCATATTTTGATGAGAAATGGAGCGGGAGTCAGCGACAGGGGTGGAGGGCTCAGTGCTATTGAATCTGGAAAGGAAAGACTGCACCTGGGCTTCCTCAATGTTGTCAATGGAAACCACTTGGATTGGCTTTCTTTTTATTCCACGTGACGGTTTCTTTGGTAAATCCATTGAACTAGTGGAAGAAATGGTGGATGCTGCTGGTGCGAGTTGTGGAGATGGGCTGACTGGTGTGTTGTTAGCCACAAGCGGATGCACATGAGCCAGTGAAGGCAGTGTCTTAGCGCCATCATTTTTCTTTGCCAGAATAAACGGCGGGGCCTGTCTCTGAAAAGGCAAATGGAGCGGCAATTTTGGGGTTGGGGAAACTCACCCGGATCCAAGCTTACAGCGGCTTGTAGGTGTCCCAGGGCTGGATCCAGAGCTAATTGAAATGGGGGATGGTGAGCATTCATTCTTCTTCTTTGCCAGAATGAATGGTGGAGCCATTCCCCCAAAGCACAAGTGAAGTGGCAATTTTGGAGTTGCGAAAACTTGTTTGGATCCAATGTTAGAGCCGTTCATGGATGCAGGGCTGGATCCGGAGCTAATTGAAATGGGGGACGGTGAGTGCTCACTACCGTCGTTGTCGCTAACTTCGGGTAGTGGTATGGTAAATTTTCTGATTCGTTTCACTGGCCCTGACATATGGCCTGAACACGACACTGAGATGCTTTCTGCAAGTAATCCCATGGTTGGAGATATAGGCACCTTCTCCCAACGGTGCTCTCTGATGGTGATATTTTGAGGAGTGGTTATGGCAAAGGAAGGTTCGACACTATGGGACTTGATGGAAAGGTCGGGCAACATGGTATGATCTGCAACAGATGGTGACATGGGAGTCTTCTCTCAGCACTGTTCCTTAACAGTAACGTTCTGGGGTGATGTGATGACAAACAAAGGTTCAAGGTGATTGGATGTGATGGAGAGGTCGACTGACAAAGAGAACATAGTCTGACCGGCAGAAAAATCACTGAGGAAGGTGGAATTCATGGAGGAAAGTTTTTCTGTATATAACGAGTTGTCGACAGGGAGTTCATGACATGGCGAAACCGCGGGAGTAGAGTGAATCAAAGGATCTGGATAGTGAAATGGAAAATCATTGGCCACATGGCCAGCAGTGATACTCGCATCGAGGGCAAGTCCTGTAACCTATATTAATACTTTAAATGGTCCTAATGAACACGACTTACTTTCTTCCATTGAGGATGGAAGCTCAACTGTACTCCATGTAAACGTACGCTGGTGAAAAGCTGGCAAGTATTCAGTGACGAAGATGTCACTCATGCACTGCACACATGCTTGTTCCAGCATGTTGTCGATTCCACGGGACAGTGTAACAGATGGGTTTGCAGCGGGAAGAAGACAGTGTGAGCCCTGCTGATGTTCGAATTCAAAAGACGTGGTCAACTTGATCTCAACACGTGCCTTCCAAAATGACTTTCAGCACTGGAACCATGGTTATGTTAATGTCCTTACCGGCTCCTGGCATAAATCCAAGTAATCAAGATGGGTTTTGTCCATAGAAAAATTTTGATGGATGCGAGAAATGACTAGGGCTTGAGGGTGGTGATAGCAGTTTGAGAGCACATGTGGAGAGGTCGTAAGATAAGGTTGCATGCCCCTTGGCTATTTGTGCAGGGTTGACTTGACCAAACGAGTGGGCCAAGTCAAGATTCCAGTTGTTCACTACCTGGTTTTGATATCTCAGTTCAAGCTTGTGCTGGTATAAGATTGTACGTGCAGCCAACCGGTATTTCGTCTATACAGTGAGTCCATTCAAGGCCACGTTTTGCAGTCAACCGTATGAACATGAGGCCTTGAAGAGTGTTTGTTGCTGTTATACTGCTCACGGATCATGCGCAATCATTGTGGGTGGATCTGGGACTGATCAATACAAGTATTCTATCAATTCGAACACAAAATCACAACTACAGGTCGGTACTTACAGCCTACAACAATTGAACAAACAACACAGAGCGAACATATTTATTCGACAAGCACAGTCGAGTTGACACATGTCAGAACCATCACAACAGCAACCCATCAATTCAGATCAACCCGAACACATAATCATAGCTATAGATTGATACCTACAGGATACAGCGGATCAAATGAACAACAGGAAGTAAACACATCATTTATTCGACAAAGACAACCTAGTTAACGTACGCCAGACAGTCTGTCAAATTAATCGCCTTAATGACACTATCACCATCTTCCTCTGCTTCATCTTCATTGTCTTTGTTCTCGCCGTCATGGCCGTCCTCTACCTCCGCTCTATCAGTTGCTCGGTTTTCTGCTTCGTTTTGTTCTGTGCCATTGTACTTCTCCCCACTGAACCCATCTAGTAGATATATCTTGTGAATGATTCGGTGATGGATGTTATTGACTCGACGCCTCTCGGCATAGAACAGCTACATCTCAGCCACAAGACCATCAAAACCCGTGCTATGAAACCTTTCTTGTGCAGCCGATATCTCCTTCTCATTGAAATCAAGCCAAACTGCAAACCGTCGGATCTCAATGTTCAAGCGAGAGATCTCCCCCTTTGACCATAGAACTTTGAAATATTTCATAGCCATCTCACAGTTGGCGGGCTGAGCCCAAGGTTTGACAAGCATGTCAGCACGGGAGACCTTGAGAAGCGAAAATTCACTAAGGGCACTATAGCCAATGATGTCTGAATATTCAAGTTTTGGGCAAGGCAGGCTTTGATGTGGCGCAAGCTTATTGTAGCGATCAAGTGCAGCACGTATCGCTGCAGAACGCCGTGTTAATGCTTTTGAGATATGTCTATGCATCTTGTAGCCTGAAAATACCACATGTTTATAAAGCTTGGGAGAGATCAGAAAGATCAGACTAACCTGTACCGGCTAGATTTGCTTTAGATAGCTCAAACAGACGCTGCACAACCAAGCCTTCAAGCTCCTCAACAGCATGGACAAATACACGATGTTTGGCATAATCTTGGATGGCAACATATTGAGGGTCACTGGGTGTCCAGCGAATTTGAATATTGTGTTGTCGCTCAAAGTGTTCGACAACATTGAGCTGAAGCTTATACTTTCGCTGAGCAGAGGAATACTCGGTGCTCACAGATTTCAAACATTCTTGAGCGACGTAGTCTAAACCGGACTCGAGAGTGAAGTCAGATGCAGTATACATGATATGGCATATGGCAACTTCATGACGCTAGTGTAGGTATTTCTAGGAGCACATAAACAATTAGGTACAAGATTCTGTTTAATGACTTACTCAACAAACTGCAGCTTCTCAAGTTCAGTAATGTACATGACTGAGATTGAGGTGGCCACTGGCTCAGATGTGCAATTCTTCAGATAGGCCAGTTCCTCATGGTGCCAGGTCTCAAAGTCCTCATCACAAAAATTCGTGATCACTTGGAATTTTGCTAGCTCATCCGTATATGTCTTAATGATATCAAGCACTTGTTTGTAGTTGTTATAAAGGAACTGGCCTGCAAGTACGTGAGATAGGTCAGCTTAACATACAAGATACGTATTGAGCTCGAGATACTTGTCAGAATCCCATTGGTCGAAGTGCAAATCCAAGAATTGTGTCCAGTGGAAGTGTGACGCATGCCAGATGAGTGGCGATGTATTGTTGGAGCTTGAAAAGATATGCTCGCAAGTCTCTAAATCCTCAATCCCAAAGCCCGGTAGATATAATGGATGGTTCTGGAGTTGGCAGAGACGGTTGTGGGCAAACCCATGGAACGCGTTGACAACAATTCTAAGGCCTGCTTCCCTAGCTCGCTCACCAAGTACACTGTTTGCAATGGTCGTCCTTGAAGAGCACCCAATGTTGTGGCCAATCGCGTGATCATTGCCACAGAAATCAAGAACTTGGTTAATCACAGCCAAACTATATTTCGCACTACAAGGGGGATTAACCATGAAACAACAATAGAATTACCATTACATACAGTTCACCACTGTGCTTCATTTCAGCGATGCACTCCACAAAACCATGCCGACAAGCTAGAACAAAAATACCCGTCTGTTCAAAGACCTGAACCTTATCTTCTTCAGCCACCTTCGCAGCAGTCCAATTTGATGAACATGTAGCAGCCACCACGTTATGGTCTTTCTCAGTGTCCTTATGAGTATTATTTTGGAAGCAATCAACATCTGCGACCGGAATGAAATAATCACTGCTGAAAGTCTGAGGGTCGGCTGACCCTGAACCATCAAGCCGTTTTGCTGAAAAGTTGCCATCCATATTATGTAACCGAGTGGGAGACAGAACTGTCTCATCAACCAACTAAAGATAGATCAGAAATGATAGTGGGTTTCTTGTAGAACATACCTCAAATGAGCATGGTGGACAAGCATGGCAAAGACGCCAGACAAGCCCATAGCGATTCAGAACATGTTGAAGCTTGTTTCATATGTGATGTTTGATGGAAAGGTACACATCAAACGCTGCAGCAAATTGGTTTTGCAAGTGTCGCATGTGAGAAATCTGATTGAAAATGATCCTTGTATTAGTAAACTCAAATGACATAACGTGCTCACGTACATTCTGCAATGCACAAAGTACTTTGACCATCGCTTGAACGCTGAATGATGACTGTTGATGTCGTAATTGATGATACAATTCCAAGCATTCGAGCTTGATAGCAACGACTGGCTGGATAGGCGAACATCCAAGTAAACCAATGTGGATTAGTGCAACATTGGCAAGTTCATCCTCGGCCTGATTTACTGCAAGTCCTGCTGTGAAATCTACATAGACAACATTAGTTTAGTGGGAGTGGAAGTCAAAACATTGCATACCAAAGATGCCTATAGAGTCCACATGGAAAATGTGGTCCCCTTCAAGGTGTATTGCTGCATTGCGACCATGTCTCCAGGCAAGGTAATGATTAACTAAGACCGCAAGTTGATCTTTCCAAGCATTATGGGTTTGTTCATTGCGTTGCCGGTGGGTCCGTCGATTGTAACGTCGTGTGGTGATATTCCTGACATTGTAAGTGAACGTAAAACAAGAATAAGCACTAAGCATACATGTGAACACCGGGCTTAAAATACTTCGAGAATAACGGAGGAAGGTCTTCTAGATTGTCCTTGTTGTTCGTGTCATCCTCTATGTAGTCAGCACCAGCTGCACCCTCGCCTGACATGTTCTCATAAAGATCTTGACCCCAAACCATATCTTTGTCATTGAATGCAGGGAAGTCCCCGATTTCCAGCTGTGCCTCAGCAAGCCGTTCCTGCAAGTGCCTTGCTTTTGCTGGCTGAATGTCAGTGAAGGGGTCACAACATGGAAAAGCACAGACAAGCTTCCGCTATCAATTTTCGCTCTGCCTCTATGCAGTCTTTGTGAATCCGAGAAAGAGAGGCAATGGATGTTCAAGTGTCACCATTTGCAGACATTACTGTCATCTTCACACACCCAGATGACATACGCATCTTTTTCACCATGTTGCAAAGCCAACGGTGGGGGAGAAAGACCTTGAGTGAGGAAAAGAGCACGTGCACAAACCAAATGTACCGTAATAAAACATGTGGACCTCCCAGCGCACGGACCACATAACCATCAAATTTTCAAATAGTGGCCATAGATCAGGCAAACTCATGAGGCGAACAAGACGCCAACATAGACTAATGAATCCAGAGGATCAGGAGCATAGTGCTAGCCGTTGTCGAGCGTAGTGAGGAGATATGAAGGTTGAAACTCTGTTGACGTGAAAGAGATTGTATTGCATGGTCCAAGTGTTGAACCATGCTGACATGGCATCAGCTGTGCAGCAGCATTCCCCGAGAGATCAACAAACGCATGGACCAGCTATTAGAGCCCTCTGGACAGCGTGTATCGTATTAGAAACTAACTTGAATATCTAAAGGTCCTAAACTATGCGAAAACCACGTGAAAAAAGCCCTAAAAACAGGTCTCGCATGGTTCAAGTTGTTGAACCTGTGCGGTGGCATTTCCCGAGAGGTCAAAAGCCGCACAGACCAGCTATTTGGTTCCTTTAGACAGCGTATATTGCATTGAAATAGTATACATACCTACATTGTGTGAAAACCATATGAAAAAATACCTAAAAATGAGTGAGAAACTGTCGTCACCATGCTCGTCATCGTTGGCAGTGTCGGGACACTGTGCTATGGTGGCGTGGGACACAGCAGATGGCAGTATCACGTCATACAGGCACGGCGGAAGCAGCGGCACAACCTCTGAGCACGTGGTGAGACAAGCGAGATTTAGATAACACCTTATCTCATCTAGATAGCTTGATTGCCCTTCGGTGTACTACCCAAGGAACTGCTGATTGCTGCGTATATTGCTGCAGCACTGTACAAGCGAAAAAACACCGCTAACTAGTAACGCTGTCACGTCATGTGGTTGTTGCTAATGTATAACGTTAATGGTGACACACAGGTGTGGATAGCTCACAGCAATTACCTAATCTGTCAGAAAGGAGAGGTACTCATAAAGGAGTAAGCCCTTTGAGAGAAAGGAGACCTCGTGAACCTGTCTACAAAAGACAGAGATTGGACTATTTAGATCCAGATCAAGAGATGTACTATGATGAGGAGTCTAACGAACACCTTTGCTATTACCTGGGAGATTCTTCCCCAGAGACCAAGGAAAGAATAGCATGACAAAAATCCCATTGGATGATAGATAGTGGATGCACAGATTATATATCCTCATTTGTCAATGACTTTGTTCATTTGGGAGAACAAATTCACAATGCTAAAGTCACAACAGGAGAATCATTTCCAATGTATAGATCAGGAACCATACTTGTCACACAAACAGACAGTGTTATTTCACCCTCAATTGTGACACTAAAAGATGTTTGGTTCACACCACATTCAACTAGCCACTTGTTATCCATACCATTGTTAACAAACCACAGCTTTTGCAGTGAGATTTCACAAACAGGATCTAGTATTTGGAACAAGAAAGGACATGAAGTAATTTGAGCAACTGCCTCATCACCTACTAACACCCTTCACTGGTTTCAGTCATCACAGATTACTCCAGTAATAGGTTGAGCTTCTCACCCTCTCAAACTGGTTCATACTGATTTAGTTGGCCCAATGCCAACTGAGCTGAGATCACATGTAAAATACATTCTCACATTTATTGATGACCATGCAGGCTATGCTTTGGTATCCTTCTTGTGGGTCAAGTCGAACACCTTTTGCCACTTCTCTAATATGGTTTCATGGTCTGAAACCTTCACTGGGAATAAATTAATCTCTGTCAGTTCAAACTGAGGGGGGGAATTCACAAGTCAAGAGTTTCAATCATTCCTCACTTCCAGAGGAATAACTCATCAGACTTCTGTCCCTTATACTCCTCAGCAAAATGGAAGAGCTGAGAGATTTAATCAAACCATATTGGAAAAGGCAGAAGCTATGTGCTATCACACCTGCTTGCCTAAATCCTTTTGGCAAGATGCTGTGGAAACAGCTGTCCACATCTATAACAGGCAGTTCATGCATCATCATGATTGGAAAACCCCTATTGAAGTATTCAAGGGAGACAAAAAGAAACCAGATACTTCTTATTTCCATGTCTTCAGCTGTAAGGCCTACAGTGGCTCAAAAAACTGTCCTAATGTTTGCATATATTACATTAAATGGCTCCTAACACCAATACCCCCTAACCCAGATCTAACATATGAGTATATGAAATGTAGTGCTTACTCATGACTTTCCATCCACACAAGGATCAAGAGATTTGGTGGATATTTGAGGAAATAACAGTCATCACAAAATGACACCTTATTGGGACAGTTTTTTGACTTTAAGCTTGTATGACACAAATGAGAACCTGGAATGATGTAAGATGACTACACATCTTATATAAGTATTAAATTATGTCACAATTATGTTATGTATTATGTAACAACATATATTAGGAGTACAATTATCAATAAAT
>JBBPMY010000364.1:0-18073 GCA_038090615.1 Phylloporus gajari
TGGATGCAGGACAGACACACATGTGCCACTCATTGTGCCATCCATATGGCACTCTATCCCATTGCATACAATCCCATCCACATCAGTTTTGTGGTCCCAATGGCGGTCTTTGACCTCCAGCTTGACTTGCTCGCTCATGTGCCCTCCAAGGCTTGGATTTTGACTTTGCACATTTGTTTTGACACGGCACATGATCCTGACATTGTCAAGGTGTCCCTGAGAGCTCTGGCCAGTGATTCATGCGGCCATTTCGTTGCCACAGTTGGCTGGCTTGTGTGGGAGCTCTGGAGGTATGTCCTCCTCCTTTGCTCGCTCAGCTGCTTTCTTGACACGTTCTAACATGTCCCACACCTTCATCAGGCTATCCCTAGGGCCCTCATCGCTCCATGACGCTGGTGATATGTCCGCTTCACCATCCGGTGCAGAACACTTGACTTGGGCAGTACATGGTGTGTATGGTTCAACCAGACGTTCTTGCTGTTCGCTGAACCGTTCTGATGCGTCCCATAGGTCGATTGGGTGTGTATTGAGGTCATTGATGCCACCTGCAGCTGGAGATGCATCCGGTTTGCGATCTGTCATGACCTGCTTAAGTTGGTGAGTACCCTCTCTTTCCTCATTGCGGTCATTTACTGACCTGACCTGGCACTCCTAGCGGCCTCTTCGACACATCCCTGGTGCCCTCGTCATGTCTCATCACTCCCGATGCATCCGCTTCAACATTCGTTGCGGATTGTTCGACTTCTGATCAATACGGTATGTAAAACTTGCTAACGTTCTGGCTGTACGCTGACCTTTTCTGCCACATTTGGTAGGTCGATTGGATCATATATTATGTCGTCGTGATGCCCTGGTACTGTCAACGTGCCTGCTTGGCCTGCACTGAGCTCAAGCTCGCACATCGCGGACGCCTTGCACTCCCCCTTGAGCTTGAAGCTCTGGGGTTTGTTTCACCGCGTAGTGGCTCTGTTAGGTGGTTTTGGAAGTGTGGGTAGGCATGGTGATGACCAGTGTAGGTGGAGATGACATGGGAGTAGGGCTGGCTCGTCGATGATGTGGTTCGCGCACTGGGACAGATCCGAAGTGCCCAGGGTGATATCGGAATATGATGCCCGAACTTTTCTGATCCCTAATGAGGAATTTTCCCAGGGCTCTGATCATTCGAGAATTCAGGCACACTACTTCGTGAAAGGTAAGAACTCGGCTCCTAAAGGAGGCCTCGTAACTGGTTCAGGATCTAGAGCTGGGTTGTCTAATCCCATTCGCCAAAGGGATTACAGCCACCATACCATACAAACAGGTCAAAATCGAAATAATTGACGCTATCAGAGACAAAGAGGATCCCAGCAGGTTCACTCCCTTCATAACCCGAGCTCTTCAACATCAAGTTCAGTACAAAATTCCCCTAGCAGGAGGAATCTTAGGAGAGAGTCGAGCATTAGATCTAACCAATCGGCATGCCTCAATCCTGACTCTGAACCTTCAGGTTCTAGGACTTGAAAGCTTGAAGGAGAATGAACGACTCATAAGCTTCTTGGAAAGAAATGGATACCCCATTCCAGTTCAATCCTATCACGACACTCCTTACTATTTATGCAATGAAGGGTATCCAATCTTTGATCTCAGAATGGAAGATACTTGGACAATTCATCAGACCATGCGAAGGTCTGAACCTAACCTTGTTTTTACAGATACGGTTGGAGAATTAAAGCTGGACTTTGACAAAGAATATATGTGTGTCATGCCAGTATGGGAAGACTGTGGAGATGATATGTGGCACAGGGATCGTCTCTATGAACAAGAACTGACAGGAGTCACCAAATTCGATCTAGAATATATTGATTCCTGCGAACAATGGGAGAAGAGAGAAACCTCTAGGGATGTTCCCACTCAAAGACAGTGGAACTGGCATTTTGATCAGAAGATGAGAAAGAGATTTCATCAAACCTTCCCTTGGTTCTCTTACATGTCCAGACATGTCGAAGCTAACATCAAAGCCAGGTTTTATCTATTCCAGAAAACCATCAGATTGAATTGAGACTTTGAGGATAGTCAAGCAGAGCTATCCATCAGCCTCAATAGAAATATTCGAAACAACTCGATCATCCAGACTCTACAGTCGACTATTGAGAGAGAAAGGAGAGAACTTGCTGTTCAGACTCAGCATTATAGTGCTGAAATTGCTGGACATAACAAGCGCATGGCAGAAATCCTAGAGAGCCATGAGCAACTTTCCAAACTCCTTCGAGAAATCACTGAAGAGAAGTCACCTTCCCCTGACCAAGGAATTGACCCACAATTGGTCTACCCTGTTAACCAGGAAACTGGGACTAGCAGCCAAGATTCTGGAAAGAGAACACGAATTTCTTGCCAGGATGCCAATGAATTGGCCAACACTGGGGTTCTCAGGAGATCCTTACGTGGGAAGAGTGGGTGATCCAAATTATCTCCCTTCACAAGTAGAATATGATGGTACTTTTCTTGACTATTTATTCTGGCCTGGTTCTGCTTATTATCTCACTCCATTCAAGAGTTGTAAATATGATGTTTACTTGACATGGGACGATGTAAATGAGAAAGGAGAAACAGAAACATGGGATCTAGAGAATTTCCATTATTTCCCTTCCCTTTCTTATGATCTATTCAAATGAGGTTGTTCTATTTATCAGGATACAGATCATTACATAGAGACTCAATCTATGTATCGTGTTATCTATCCGAGAGATGACCAAGGATGTCTTTTGATACCTCGAGCTGAACATCATCAGACAGATAAACGAGCTCAAAGGAGGAAGAATAGAAGGGAAAAGAAACAGAGAAAAAGGAGATCCAAAGGAAAGGAGAAAGAGACACCTGACAATCCATCAGAAACCGATGATAGTGACTGGATGGATGCATTGGACAGGACTTACATGGATATCGAAATTCCTACTGGTCAGATCTCATACATTGATGATACTGACCTATTCTTCTCTATTTCAGTTGCTACATTCATCTGTTGGTGAATTATAGCTTCACTAAAGATCGGATCTGAAGTTACTAGCAAGATCAAAGAACTTGAAGGACCCCACAACTATATCATATGGGCGTCACACCTCCAAGGACTCTTGACTATGCTAGGAGACCACTGGTCTATTACTGCTGGAGAGAAACTGTGGAAAGATCAATCCACAGATGATGATAGAGCAAAGTGGATGACCATGGATCAACAGGCATGTGCAGTTATTGCCAATTACTGTCATCCTTCCATGAGACATAATGTCCCAACCACTCATGTCATTGAAAGAGATGTTACTAGCTCAAAGATCACTGAGAAAAGGTCCATGGCGCACAAATTGTGGAAATACCTGGAAGATCTCTACAAACCACAAGGCACCTCTGAATACTTCCAAATCTTTCAGCAGCTTCTTCAATTCCAATTCAAGAATGGTCCTATGGGTAATCAGATTGCAGAATTCACTGGTCTGATTAACCAGACCAAAGATATCAGACTTACCTTGCCTGACACCATCTCTACCATGATCATGCTCAATGCACTTCCCCATTCCTATAACCAAATGGCCTCTACTCTTGTACACACCATCTCTGATCAGAACTTCAATCCTGGTCATGTGGGACGAGAGATCCTAAAAGAATCGAACCTTAGAAGGATCTTACACGCTCCTGCTTCAGCTAGCCTGGCTTCTAGAATTGGTTCTTCATCCTCTAATGCTTCTGCCAATCGAACCAACACTATACATAATGCACCTTCAATCCAGAAGTGTTCTGTGTGTAACAAGAATGGTCATACCTCTGATCGTTGCTGGTTCAGGACGAAGAAACCTTCTGGGCATACAGGGAATCATAAGAAACCCTATACCAAAAAGCCCAGACCTACAGGATACGAGAAACGTGTTAAGAGAAAGGCTAAGGGAACCAACACTGGTAAACCCAAAGCTAAGACTCACTTTGTCAATGGTAACATTGATCTAGCCTCCATGGCAATAATCATCGATGAGGTTGAAGCTGAAATTGATGAGGGTTACCAAGCAGACATTAATAGCACTGAAGACATTGATCTTCAGTTAGAAGATATGTCTCAAGTTGCTCAGATCGAAGAAACTGGTGAAGAACCTATCTTCAAATGTTGGGAACCCAGGAATGATGGAGATATCTATCCCAATGATGGGATGACCTGGGAAAAAGACCCAGAGCAAGAAGGCGTCATGGTACTCTTTACTGAAGAAGATAAGGATGAAACTAATCAGTCCTTTCAGTTCTTTCAACCAAGGTGAACTGTTTCATTCTGATGAAACATCTACTCAACAATCCTCATCTCCTAATTTTTCCGATCATATTTATTCTTCAGACACATCTTGCAACCTGGAATCCACCAAAATGGCTATTCCAGAGAATAGCAATCGTTCCAAACTAGATAGTTGGATGATTGATAGTGGAGCCACCAACCACATTACCCCCTTCTATGATGATTTTATATCTATTAGCAACGGGGAGAAACTTTGTGAAGTAGCAAATGGTACTACAATGATGATGATCGGTCCTAGACATGTTATTGCTAAGTCCTCAGACCAACAATCATTAATATTGAGAGATGTATGGTATTCACCTAAATCTCCACATCGACTATTATCTATACCAGCATTAACCAGGAATGGTTACTCTGCTGAAATTACAAAAAGAGCTACTACTATCTGGAACAAACATGGCCAAGTTGTGTTACAGGCATTCGCTTTATCACCCCTTGGAGGACTTCATTGGTTTCAGTCTACCCAGATTAAACCTGTGATCGGTTCAACCATGTCTTTACAGGAATTAGATTCATTGAAACTGTGGCATTACAGATTTGGTCATGCATCACACAATGTGTTGTGTAATGCTCACAAGTCCTGCGAAGGAATAACCTCTTTTGGTAATACATCTCACACTTCCTTTTGTAAAGGAT
This sequence comes from Phylloporus gajari, assembly GCA_038090615.1. Lineage (NCBI taxonomy): Eukaryota > Fungi > Basidiomycota > Agaricomycetes > Boletales > Boletaceae > Phylloporus > Phylloporus gajari. Next base: position 4,943 of record JBBPMY010000364.1, read on the forward strand.
GTGCTCTAGGAAAACATACTCAAGTCTCACATCCCATATCTCAGACTCGTGCACCTGATGTTCTGTCACTGGTTCACACTGATCTGTTGGAAATGCCTATACATTCTCGCAATCACAACAAATGGGTGATTACTTTTATCGATGATCACAGTTCTTTTGCCTGTGTTGCTATGCTTAAACATAAATCAGAGGCATTCTCTGCATTCCGATCATACCTAGCTATGGCTGAACGAGCCACGGGGAGGAAACTTATCTCCCTACGTTTGGACTGAGGGGGGGAATTTTTGGGAAAGGATTTCCAATCATTCCTTACTTCAAGAGGTATTCAACACCAACAATCTGTAGCTAGAGAACCACAACAAAATGGTAGAGCTGAACGATTCAATCAAACTCTACTAGATAAAGTAAATGCAATGCTTCACCAGGCATGTCTTCCTAAGTCATTCTGGCAAGACGCAATAGAAACTGCTGTTCACATCTATAATCGACAACCCATGTGAAGAATTAAGTGGGACACTCCCATATCTATCTGGGATAAGAGTATAAAGAAACCAGATGTATCTGGATTCAGGATCTTTGGATGTAGAGCATATGTTTTCATCCACAAAGAAGATTGCAAAGATAAACTATCACCTAAAGCCAAAGAGATGATATTCATTGGTCATCCACCAGGAACCAAAGGGTATAAATTCTATGACCCACATGATCGAAAAATAGTCATTGCAAGCAGTGCTACATTCAATGAATTCTCTTTCTCCAAATGTTCCAAGGAGTTAAACAAACCAGACCTTGTACTGATCCCAAATCATGACAATGAACTGGAGGATCAAGATCAAAATAGACCAGATCAAGAGGACACTCACCAAAATCATGGTCCACTAGAATTTGATGTTAATCCAACAGATCTGCTACCCAATAATGATCCCAATCCTGAACAATGACAGGAAGGACCTCCTGAAAATCTTGATGATCAAAGAAAGGAGGAACCATTACTAAGAACACCATCAAGACCACCACCTTGTCAGAATCCTGCACTCTCACCTCAAAGACAAAACAGGGGAAACATACCTCCACCTGTATCTATTCAACCAATAGCACCAGCCATTCCTGAAGGACTCAGAAGATCTAATCGACCTCCTAAACCAAGAGTTCTTCAAGATAATGTCTTTGGTAAAAAGACAGCAGTCGAAATAGAGACACTAAATGAGGATGAAGATATATTTGGACCTGACAAGGAAGATGCGCAGAATATGAGTGCTCACTTCATGAAAGCACTTATGTTGACAGCAGTACCAGTGTTTGATATTCCAACACACTATAAAGATATATTCAAACTGCCTAAAGATCAACAACAATCTTGGATGGATGCCTGTAATGAAGAAATAAAGTCTATGAAAGATAGACATGTCTGGGATCTAGCAGATCTACCTCCAGGTCAAAAGCCCATAACAGGGAGATGGGTATTTGTCAAGAAAAGCAATGGACGAATTAAGGCACATTATGTCACTAAGGGATTCACTCAAATCTTTGGAATAGATTTTGAGGAAACCTTCTCACCAGTTGCCAGATTCGAAACTGTGTGACTGTTACTTGCTCTAGCTGCACTCGAAGATTGGGAAATAGAGGCACTAGATGTTAAAACAGCCTTCCTCTTTGGCGATCTTGACAAAGAGATATATATGACACAACCAGAAGGTTTTGTACAAAAAGGTAAAGAGACCAAGGTTTGTAGATTGAACAAAGCAATCTATGGCTTAAAACAAGCTGCACTGCAATGGAATAAAGCATTGCATAAATCACTTGAAGAAATGGGATTCAAATGAACCTCATCTGACCCAGGAGTCTATGTATACTCCAATAAAGGAGATACAATCATCATACTAGTATATGTTGATGATGTCCTATTTATGAGATCTAACAAGACACTCCTATTGTCAATAAAGAAACAATTCATGGCAAAATGGGAAAGTTGAGACCTTGGAGAAGCTAAGGAATACTTTGGAATGAGGATTACCAGAAATCACACTAAAAGAACTCTGAGACTTGACTAGATAACATATGCTGAGAAGGTAATCAAGAGATTCGATATGGAAAACTGTTGACCAGTCTATGTTCTATTACCATCTGGCTATAATCCTCAACCATCTAAACAAGATGAATCTAATCAATCCCTTAGAAGTTGGTATCAATCAGTCATCGGATCATTACTCTATATCATGCTTGGAACAAGACCTGATCTAGCCTTCTCTGTTATAAAAATGTCACAGTTCTCAGCGAATCCCTCTGAAGAACATTTGAAATGAGCATTACATATTGTTCGTTACCTAGCATCATCTAGAGACTTGTGCCTAGAGTACAATGGGAATACCAAAGAAGGATTCCTTGCTTATTGTGATACAGACTGGGCAGGAGATCTCAAAACACAGAGGTCTACCAATGGGTATTGCATATTCCTTGCTAATGGTATTGTTTCATGGCTATCGAGACAAAAGCAGATAATCACATTATCTTTGACTGAAGCTGAATATGTTGGCATGACAGAAGTTGCAAAACAACTTCTATGGATCAAAAATCTCTTTGGAGAAATGGTTTATGATCTACCACCCTTCACTGTCTATGCAGACAATCAAGGAGCTATATTTCTGGCATCAAATCCTGCTCAAGAGGGACACACTAAACACATTGAAATACATTACCATTTCATTAGAGAATGCATCCAGAGAGGAATCATTAATTTGTTCTATATTGGAACAAATGATCAGAAAGCTGACATATTCACTAAGAATCTCACTCGAGATAAATTCAGTTGAAACAGGGACATGATTATGTTAACACCATTCACTAAGATATCATGATCAAATCCATTCCCACCTTTATCTAATAAAAACTCAACCACCTACCAATATTCTACATCGAACTACCTATTCCACCATGTTCACTATCCTCCTTGCCATCACCATCATCTCCCTCCTCTACTGCTCCTTGGGAGCATATTTCTTCTACAAGGTACTTAAGTACCTTACCTTCGTCAAGACTACGACGAGGTACAACCTTGAGTGGAGGGGCCAACCTCTCCTCTCACTCGAGGCAAGATATTATCCTGGAGAATATCTGGGAGATAAGCCTGGGACTAGTTCCCAGTAGTAGGCAATTACCGCCTATCACCATCATTACATACTGACAAGATCTCACCACAGGAAATTCAAGAGGAGGAAATGACATCCCTCATCTTTACTCCTGAGATCTTCAACGAGTCCCTACTGGACCTGGAGACCAAGGATAAGAGAGAAGTAGGAAACTGGGGGGGAATAGAGGTTACCGTAGAAACTATGGTACAAGTAGAACAGGCCACCGCGTTAGAAGTGGTGATGAATTGGTACCATGGTACCAATAAGCAGGGCTGGGAACAGAACAGAGATTAGAGAAGAGGGGATGAATTTCTCTTCCTATCCAACCCATGGCATCCTATCCCAGCATGAAAGGATTGTCAATGGAGAAATCTCCTCTGGCCTGCCTATGAGGATGATACTCAACTGCTCAATGCCTGGACAGCTGAGGGATGGCAGGACCTCCTTGATGATTGGCTGGAAGAGTGGATAGAGAAGGGATGTCCCAATTGGGACAATGGACATACAGATGATATGAGGTGGCCAGAATGGTTTAACCCATATCTGTAATAATATATTTATCTTGATATTTCATCTCAGACCAGATTTCAAATCCAAGATTGACTGAAACCAAGAAAGATAAGATAAAGGATCATCAAGATATTCATATAATCAAAAGGTCAATTCAATTTATTCAATCCCACAACATCTACTATCATCTACACCCATGTCTTTCCACTATATCTTTGGATTAGCCATCTACTATGCAGCCATGGCCATATCCTTCATCATATCTTTATCAATAATCCTTATGGTGACAAACTGTGGAGAGATTCTTGGCAGACTCTGCTGTAGAACACCTGTCCTGTCAGAAGAACAGGAGAGAGACATTGAATTGGGTAATAGATGAGGTAGAGTTCCTTAATTGTTCATTCAACATGATACTTATCATTCAAAGTATCTGAACATCTCAGTCATATTGGAGAATATCAAGTTGATTGAGCATGTATTGTTTTGAATAACGGAGAGTGTTGAAATTACTAGTGTAATAACATTAGTAATGAGTACTAATCATTTGTCTATCACACCAATGATTAGTGTTAACCTAGTAGTGTCTGTCATGCTAATAGGTCATTAGGATAACTATCCTAATAATACCTGTCACACTAATACATTAGTGTGATATCCTAATGACATTAACCTAATGATGTCTGTCACACTATTAGTGAATCATCCTAATCACTATTCCTAATGTACCACATATGGAATAAGTGACACATGTTGATCATTAATGATTGACATTGACATGACACTTTGATCCTAGTGTCAATCCTAATTGATTCTATGATCCTGAACATTCCTATTGATGATCTGAACAATAGGAAGTATTATCTATTGTCCTATTGACATATCCATTGTTCTAATACTAGAACAATGGAGTCTACATTAGGAGAGGAATAGATAGATAGATCGTCCTACAACAATTTATAGATCAAACTCAGTTATCTCAGACTGAATTATGGATATATATATGATACTTTTATACATGAAACAGAAGACACAGAATACATACGAGTCAGATCACTTGTATCAGACTACTTCTATCAATTAGAAGTTGCTTTATCTGTTCCTATTCAATCTAGACTCTCAAACCTCAAGAGAAGCCTCTGCTAAGTACTGTAAGTCTCAACTGTACATACTCCCTTTGTTGTACTGTGCACCCCAGTGGAACAAGCTTCAGTTTCATTACTTCCACCATGAACCCTCAAATATGTATGGGTTGCTCAAAAACCTTTCTGACTCAATGTGCACTCTCTGCTCATGAAGCTCGATGCAAGGCTCACCAAGTTTTTACCTCCGCCCTTCATGCCAGACATCACCACTGTCAGAGAAAGCACAAATGAAGGTCTCCCTCAATATCCAAGGGAGAGTCTGACTCTCTGGAGCAACCTGTCAGGTCTACAGCTACTGCACTGTACTTTGCAGAAGGTGATGATGCATATCAAGACAATATGAGTCTCTTTAAATAGTATGTGGCAAGCTGATACTTAGAACTTGATTCAGGTTGCAGGTGCTCCAGGTGCTCCCAGTCTTGCACCTATTTCCCCACCTCCTAGATTTTCTACTCATTCTGGATGCCAACTCTATCTTCCTGGGCACTATTGAGACTTTCATCTGGCAGACAGGTCATCAGGACTTTGACATGCTCCTCTTCCTCCTCCATCACCTCCATCATCCCCTTCTAACTCTGATGATACTGCTTCGCAACCCAAGGATCCTGGCTTTCAAACAGCCCCTGATGCTTTCAGTCTCTTTCAAGTGTATTCAAATGAGCCAACACATGTTCTAGAGTGCGACCACACTCTATTGAACATGGTTGATGCACCAATACTCCTTTGCACCTCAACCAAATCATCAAAGCTTCCAAACATTGTTCCTCCTTTGGATATCACAATGGACAATTTATTTTCTGCATTTAGCAGCCCCACTGCTGGACTTCTTATGTGCTGGCATTATTCAGGATCAAACTCAAAGACAAAGGACGAACTCAATTGTCTTTGAAGTTATATCAGCAACCTGCAGTTTGATACATCCCAGCAACCCAGTTTCTTGCATGATCAAGAATACAATCATGTTAAGAAGTATCTCTTGGACAACTCTAATCTATTCTGTTCACAACATGGGTGGTGCTGAAGCATGGTCACCATTTCCCTCCCTAAAGAGGGAGTTGTGTATAACTCAGAGGCTGATCCATTCATTCCAAAGCTTACAGTTGACCATGTCTATCACTGCTCCCTTCTCAAAATCATAATGTCTGTCTTCACTGACAGTATCAGTTCATCATTCCATTTTATGCCGTTTCAGGAGTACTGGACTACAGCTGATGGATATTGTGTTCATGTCTATTCAGAAGCTTACACATCATCCCAGATGCTGGATGCTCATGCTGAAGTCAACCAGTTGCTGAAAGATGGTGACTATGAGCATGTTGTTGTACCACTGATACTCTGGTCAGATGTGACTCAACTTGCAAATTTTGGTGATGCATCTTTATGGCCTGTGTACCTCTATTTTGGTGATCAATCCAAGTACATACAGGGTAAGGCAACTTTGGGAGCATGCCACCATGTTGCATACATACCATCAGTGAGTTTTCATTCAAAGCTATTTATGATGTAACCTAATCAACATTATAGCTACCTGATACTTTCCAAGATACCTATGCCAGTGTGCATGGAGAAGCATCGACTGGAGAGATGTATACTCACCTCAAGCGTGAGTTGATGCAATCAATATGGCAGCTCTTATTGGATGGAAAGTTTGTCAAGGCATATAAGACTGGGTTACTCATTGAATGCATTGATCACATTACCCATTGCTTTTTCCTGCATTTCTATACCTACTCTGCTGATTACCCAGAGAAGTAACTATTTATACTCTTCCAATCTGTGTAGCTGATTGAATGACAGAGTTTTATTGTTGTGTATTAGATTTCTAGGTGAATGTTTATGCCCACGCTGTTTCGCCAGAAAAGCGAATGTCATAATTTAGGTATCATGTTGTTCCAACATTCGGCCATGGAACTATTCAAGGATTCAACAACAATGCATCGGCAATAAAACACCTTGCAGCCAGAGACTTTGAGGATCTACTTCAGGTATATTCACAGATTGAGCCAGTAACACAAAATGCTAATACAGACTCAGTGTGCCATCCTGGTTTTTGAAGGGCTCCTCTCCTCTCCTCACAATGAGATCATTCTCAACATGCTTTCATCAGTAATTTAGCACATTGCTTATTTGAACTTGTCTGCACTTTTGATACTTTTTGACAGCCCCAAAAGTAGAGTAAGAACTGAAAGTACATATAAGTGACTTAAGTCTATTTTCAATAAGACAGGCAAGGACAAGTAAGAGCAAAAATTATATTAAGTTACTAAATACATTCAGCAAGTAAACTATGGTGACAGCAGTGACAGCAGCTGTGGGTGCAGTGAGAGTGTGCATGCACACAATAAGGTGGGGCATGGAGTGTGACAGGCAATTCAATGTTGTATTGGTGTCATCATCATTATGTACGATACAACACGCATCATTGTTGCCAGTGTCCCTAGGTGTGCAGATGCGCATGCATCCTTGCTGTCAAAAATAGGCAGTGTGGGAGTAAGCGCTGTCGTCACCATTGTATCCCCCAGGCATGCAAGTGTGCACACATCCTCACTGTCGCAAATGGGGGATGAGAGAGCACATGCTACCACCAGCGTTGTGTTGTTGATGGCACTGGGCCATTAGTGACATTGCACTGTTGTAGTTGTTGTCACTGTTGTGTCCCCCAAGCATGTGGATGTACATGCATTGTCATCGTCACAAATGGGCAGTGAGGGAGCATGCACTGTCATCGCCATTGTGTTGTTGATGGCCCAGCACCATCAACAACATTGTGTCATCGTTGTTGTTGTCATTGTTGCCATTGTATCCCCCCAGGCATGTGGTTGCATGCGTGTCATTGTCATCGTGGTGGCATGGTGGCAGTCGCTGGAGCACTTGGTATATTGTTGTGCTGCAGTCGTTGTGGTGTTGTCGGTGGCGTTGGGTAATGAAACTGAAGCTTGTTCCACTGGGGTGCACAGTACAATGAAGGGAGTATGTACAGTTGAGACTTACTGTACTTAGCAGAGGCTTCTCTTGAGGTGTGAGAGTCTAGATTGAATAGGAACAGATAAAGCAACTTCTAATTGATAGAAGTAGTCTGATACAAGTGATCTGACTCATATGTATTCTGTGTCTACTGTTTCATGTATAAAAGTATTGTATATATATCCATAATTCAGTCTGAGATAACTGAGTTTGATCTATGAAATGTTGTAGAATGATCTATCTATCTATTGTTCTCCTAATGTAGACTCCATTGATCTAGTATTAGAACAATGGATATGTCAACAGGACAATAGATAATACTTCCTATTGTTCAGATTGTAAATAGGAATGTTTAGGATCGTAGGATCAATTAGGATTGACACTAGGATCAAAGTGTCATGTCAATGTCAATCATTAATGATTGACATGTGTCACTTATTCCATATAGGGTACATTAGGAACAGTGATTAGCAACACTTACTAGTGTTGACTACTAACTTACACTTGACTTACAAGTATCGATGATTAGACTTACACTACTGACTTTCACTAATGTGATCAGTAGTCATTTAGTACTTATCACTAATAGTGATTTGTACTATGTAAGTCATATATTACTAATGTAATACACTTGTAATTTCAACACTCCCTATCGTTCAAAACAATACATACTCAATCAAGTTGATATTCCCCAATATGACTGAGATGTTCAGATACTTTGAATGATAAGTACCATGTTGAATGAACAATCAAGGAACTCTACCTTGTCTATTACCCAGTTCAATGTCTCTGTTATGCTTTATCCAGGTAGGACAAAGCATAGCCTCAGAAGAACCTGTAGAGACTAAAGACTAAAGTTAAGACTTGAGACTAGGCGACTATGGTCGACTAGGGCAGAGGATTCAAAGGACTGGGCGGTGGCAAGGCACCTCAGAGTCACTAGGCAATGATTAGGTGACTAGGACTATCAGTGACTAGACAGCTGATGCTGACTAGACCGAAGGTAATCAGACAACAGACAGTCAGCTGGGTCGAGGATGACTGGAAGGCTAATGGCCAATCAGACCAAGGTACTGTTCACTAGATGGTGAACTTGGTACCCAGAGACTAGAGGTTCAAAGGACAAGCTCCTGTTCAGAGCATGGGTGGAGGCTCAAGGAGACAAAAGGCGATAGGAAGAAAGGTCAAGTGGATTGTTAGTCTAGAGGTACAGGCAGTAACTCTGAGGAGAACTAGCTTAAGGGAAAGGAAAGGAAGAAGAGAGAGAAGGTTTATATACCTAAGGTATAGAAACTGATGGAACATGAAAGAACTGATTGTACATAGGATCAGTCAGTGCAATGACTAAATAGAATGTGATGGAATCACATAGAATGTCCAAGAAGATGGTGGAAGAACTACGATTAGGAAATGATGATGAGTCATCAGGCCGATGACTAAGAAGAAGTGAGTAATCATAGGAAAGAGAAATAACATCTAGAACTTGTATGACTAGGACAAAGAAAGAAATCATAACATTACCCCCATATTAGGGTTGAGACAGTGATGAAGACCTAAAGATCGATGAACCCTCCGCCAGGGGAGCCTGTCATGTTAGCATCAGCGATAGCATTGAAGTCTTCCTCATAAGGAGGGGATAGGGAGTGTTGAAGACATTCTACCAGAGGTCATAGACAAGGTGGACCCCTGGAAGAGTGCATCCTGTTAGTGGTTGCTCAACGACGATGAGAGGAAGAGGAGGAGCTAGAAGGTGAGTTGGAGGGAATGCAGTCAGGAGTGCAGTGGTATGGTGAGGGCGGAAATGATGGCAAAACCCACATTGGTAGTCTGGACAATCTACCTTTTGGTGACCCAGGCATTGGCATTGGTAGCATGCTTTGTGCATACGGGGGTGGTTATATGGCAAAGGTTCCTCACTGTTGTGACTGGTCCACCAGTTCTCCTCATGTTGGAGAACCTATTCTTTGTCAGAGCATAGGGGAGAGGACAAGGCAGACAGCATGGATGGGATATGGACTTTGGGGGTGCTGTGAGTGGGGAGGAGGGCGATGTGGGCTTGCCTTTGTTCTGTGAGTTCACAGAGATATCGCTCTAGGTCTCAGAGGAACTCAAGCATGCCTAACTGGTGCATGGCCTTGAGGAGACTGTGGCAGTCTTGGCTTGAGCGAACAGGGGTTGGATATTGTCTAAAGAGAAGAAGGCTCTGTAAAGAAGAATGAGGGGGGAGTTGCAGGTGAGGTAGGCGTAGATAGAAACTGCGAGGTGGTCACAGGAGAGGTAACAGAGGAGTTCCTCCCTTTGGTCACAGTAGAGGAGTTCTTTGAGATGCTCCTCAGCTAGGGGAATGTCTGGGGTGACAACAGAGGGATAGGGAGTGGGTACCCATGCCAGTTTGTTCCAGCCAGCTTCGGCGATGGTCTCAGACAGAGGTGCTACTTCAGAGAGGGCGGTGACAGAGGTAGTGGGAGAGGAAGGAGCGTCCGCAAAGCAAACAGTCTGGGAGTGAGTAGTGGTGATGGCAAGTTCTTCTTCAGAAGAGTAGAATTTGATGGGCATGGTGGGAAGAGCGGGTTTGGCTAGGGTGATGACTGGGTAGAAGTGATAGTTCATACAATAGAGGGGAAGGCTTTGGGGTGACACCTTTTATAGTCATTGAGAGCAGCCTTGAAATGTTTGAGGTTCTGCTCAGATTGCCATGAGTCTTCCTCAATTGTATACCCTTTCCATCGGATCAGGTATTGCCGTGACGACCGGTTGCCACGATGTCTCAATATCCGCTCTATTTTGTATTCTTCTTTGCCTTCTATTAGTTTCAGGGATGGAGCCAGATAGTTCAGTCCATGAACATCATTTTCGTGATAGGGTGTGAGAAGCAAGGTGTGGAAAACAGGGTGGATCTTCCAGGTACTGGGGATGTGGAGTTGGTAGGAGAGTGGAGATAGTACCTTGGTGACAACAAAGGGTCCTTCTCACTTTGGTGTGAATTTCGGATTCGTCAGGTGTTTTAGATTCCATGCTTCTAGCCACACTTTATCTCCTTTGGTGAAAGGAGTGAACTTCTGGCAGGTGCAAGAGGCCATAACTTGTCTAGTGAGTTCATGAGCAGCAAGGGCTTCATCTCAAGCAGCAGCAAGGGTCTTAAGATGTTGTTCTACTGCAGGGAGGTGGGATTCAGGGAGGATAGTAGGTAGGGCACAGGGTTCATAACCTATCATGAGGTAAAATGGGGATTGACTGGTGGTGGAGTGGGGGTGGTGATTGTGGGCAAACTCAGCGTGGGAGAGCTTCTGTGACCAGGAAGTAGGGTTGGCGCCACAGAAGATGTGGAGATAGGTTTTGAGTTCCTGGTTTACCTGTTCAGTTTCTTCATCAGTCTGAGGGTGGTAGGTGGTGGAGAGAGCGAGGTTGTAGTTGAGGAGTTTGCCAAGTTCCTTGGCAAAGGCAGAGGCAAATTGTGGACCACGGTCTGAGATGATCTTGTCATAGAGTCCAAAGCATTTGTAGATGTGGTAGAGGAAAAGTTCAGCAATGCCTTCAGCAGTCACAGTGTCAGTGGTAGGGATAAAAATACCCCTCTTGTAGGTGTGGTCTACCACAACCAACACAGAGTTAAAGCCATCAGAAGGAGGAAGGCTGACGATGAGATCGCAGGAGATGGATTGGAATGGGCAAGAGCCAGTAGTGCGAATGGGAGTAAGTGGTGGGACAGTCGAGTGTGTATTGACCTTGTTCTGCTGACACACCCTGCAACCTTCCACATACTTTTGCACATAATGGGTGAGGCTGGGCCACCAGAACTTGGCAGAGACGAGTTGGCATGTTTTGAGATAACCGGGATGACCAGCGGATTTGTGGTCATGGCATTGCTTAAGGATAGAACGATGAAAGGAGTCATCAGGAGGAATGTAGACACATCCTTTGTAGGTGAGGACATTGTTGGTGACCTGCCAGTCAGAGAGTTGAGAGCGAAGGCAGGCAGGGGACAAGGTGTCAGTGAGTTGAAGATGCTGGAGCATCAAGGGGTTGGAGACGGAGGCAGAGGAAATGAGAGTGTGTAGAGTACTATCAATGACATTAACAAACAGGGAAGAGGGTAGTAGGACGACACCTTTGTTGTCAGCATCAATGGCAGGAATAAGGTCAGGGTGGCGAGAGAGAGCATCCAGGCCAGCTAAAAGCTTCCCAGGGACATGGACAAGGTGAAGGTTGAAATCTTGGAGATCAAGCAGCCAGTGTGCTTGTCGGCGGTTGAGATTGTGGGCCTCCTTAAAGTAGAGGAGGTTTTTGTGGTCTGTGAAGACTTGTACACGATGAGGGGAGCCATGGAGATAATGATGCCAAGCTTTGAGTCCTCAGATGACAGCAAGGAGTTCTTGGTCATAGATGTTGTAGTTCCGTTCAGTGTCACCAAATGTTTGAGAAAGATAAGAGCAGGGGTGCCATTCCCCATTTGTGTCGGTTTGGAGGAGAATATCTCCTGAAGCATACTTGGAGGCATCGGTGGCGATGGCAAAAGGTTTCAAGGGGTCAGGGAGTTGGAGAATAGGACAGGCAAGGAAGAGCTTCTTCAGCAACTGGAAAGAGGTCTCATAGGAACATTAGTAAACTGACCTTTGGCTAGCCAGAATGGACCAGACTATGACAGAACTGGACAATTGGACAGCTCTTCCAGCTCCCCTAGCAAGGTTCCAAACTAGCTAGATCTGGATAGTAAGCCTCCAGACTGTGACAGACTAGAATGGTTTAGGACAGTCTAGGACAGTATGTCTCTAGTATGTGACAGATGTGACTAATAATCCCACAGACTATTCACAGACTAATCTAGTATCCTCTAGACTGCTCTAGCTCACCCTGGAATTAATAAATTTGGAATTGAATTTCACTCTGAGAAAATTGAGAGTCAATCATTATATTAAGATATATAAGTACAAGAACAAGACTACTACAACACAAAATCAACATGCAAGACAAACACACTAAATGAAAACAATCAATAAGAATATCAGACAAGAAAGAAAGAAAACTTACTTTATTCATGATAACAAGGAAGATAACTAGAGTAACAATGAGAAAGATGATAAATATAGTGTAATAATGACTTACCATTGATGAAGTGATGAAGTGTAGAAAGGATGAGTAGAAGAGATGGTGGTGGTTGAGGAAAGAGATGGTGTGGGAAAAGTTTCAGAGGAGTCAGGTTTATATATGTTTGGAGATATAAACAAGTACAAATACTAACCTTAGGGAAATTTATGCAAAGTCTTTTTCACTACACTTTTGCTACTACACTTTTACTACACTTTTGTGTCAACAAAAAATAGAAGAGAGGGTAGGGATAACAGGGGGAAATGATGGTAGGGGAAGGGGAAATGGTGGTGGGGGGAGGG
>JBBPMY010000365.1:0-18055 GCA_038090615.1 Phylloporus gajari
AGGCCAAAGGAGGTCACACAAAGTACTAGAATTGGATGATTCTGTAGATTTGACACATAGTTACAAAATTGAGTCAATGACTTGCTGATTTGAATTGACTATATCTCCATGGATACATATCCAAATCCCATTAATATTTTTTTCACATGTGACCAGGAGTATGTGCTTCCTATCACCTTCTTACACTTTGGCTCTATTTGTTCTTTCCCCTGAGTTATATAGCAAATACTTCAAAATCTCAAAACATTGACTCAATTTTGGAAGTCACTGTAGCTACTGAGCATGATGATGTGTCTGTGACCAATACAAATGCAATCTACTTTTCACTGTACTCATGGATTGCTGATACTGGCACTACTACACACATCACAAATACTCATGATGCTCTAACAGATTTCATACCAGCTGAAAAGGTGATATACAGAATTGGCTCAGTGACTCTCATGGCACAAGGAGAAGGTACATTAAAATTATGTACCTATATTGAGAACAAACATCATACCATTACTCTTACATGTGTTCTTTATGCTCCCACCATGCACCATAATTTGTTGTCTATATGGCAACTTGATGAGGCTGGCAGTCATGCATAAGCTATTTGCTGAAGGACAAAAAGTCCATGACATATATTATTTGCATGCAACCACAATCATCCCTAATCAGGTAAATATTGTCCAGACAGACAATTCTCGGCTAGCCTGGCATTGGTGATTTGGACATGTGGAACTTGATGGCCTAAAAAAGCTGTTTCAAAAGCAACTTGTCAATGGCTTTAATATTGACAAGCATATACCCAACTTTGATTGTGAGGTGTCTATACAGGCAAACAAACTCACACACCATTTCTGCCACAGTTGACAAACCAAGCCAAGTAGCCAGGTGAATTGACCCACACAAATGTGTGGGGACCTGCTTGAATTACAGGTCTTGATGGAGCAAAATATTATGTCACATTTATTAATGACTATACACAACATCATATGGTACAGTTCATGAGATCCAAAGACGAGACTGCTACAAAGGTGCAGCAACATTTGACATATCTTGAAACACAGCTTGGGATTAAGCCCAAGCACTTACAAGCAGATAATGTGACCAAATATGTGAACTGCACACTACTCACATGATGACAGGATCATGGCCTAGAGGTTGAATTAACAGCACCCTATTCACTGTCCCAGAATGGTGTAGTCAAGCATATGAATTGCACATTGGTTGAATTGTCACACATAATGCTCATTATGCATGATTTGCCTCATTCTTTGTGGTCAGAAGCAGTTAATCATGCTGCCTATGTACAGAATAGGTCCTATATACATGCAATCAGCAACTCATCAGGCAATGGACAACACAGAAACCTGATATTTCTCATCTCCAAAAATTTGATTATCCTATTTGGGTCCTTGTCAAGGGGCATGACCTCTCAAAACTTGACCTAAAAAGTGTACAATATCTGTTTATGGGTCATATGGATGGTCCTAAAGCAATCCGCTATTATAATATACATACACATCAGGTGAAAGTCTCCCACAATTATTGTTTTTCCTGCAACCCTCTTGTTACAATTTCTTTCCTTGTCTTAGTCATACGAGTTCTGGACATTATTTCTTTTCTCTACAATTACTCATTTCCTTCTAGTCATTGGCCCAATCAGAAAGTATGGGAATTTGAAAATCTGGTGGCTGTCTGGGTCTGTCCAGGTCTGTCCATGGTCCTGGTGGGCATGCTGTCCAGGTCCATCCAGTGTAGTCCAAAACCATATGATGTCATAGGAGTATGCCATTACCCAGACATAGCATATTTAATAGATGGTGAGAAGCTTTCTGTTTCTTCCTTTCCCGTCCACCGTCTTTTGTTCATTTCTCTTTATCTTACTATTATTTGTTGGTAACATGTATCACCTTGCTACCACCATGCTTACATATAATTCTCACAGCCCAGTATAGATAGTAATGCACCCAACACTCTCCCACCATCTCCATAGCTCACCTCGTCCTCATGGGATGAGCAAGTCATTGCCTTCCACCTTGCACAACCAAAACCTGAGACAGAACCTACCTGTCATGGTTGTGGAGCCACTGTTCATTGGCAACGGTGTAAACCCAATAAAAACAAGAATGAGAACCGATGGATGGTGATAGTAAGTGTAGGATAACTCATGACATCTGTTGTTTGACGCCATCATGACATGGACAATAGTGCCACTAGCTTAATATACAGACTAGAACTACCTGTTCCTTTTTCCAATGGGGACCTGGACACAGCACACCTCCTTCCTTGTCTGATGTCAATGTTCAGCCACTCTCAGTGCAACCTCCGAGTCAGCCCGTTGTGAGTCAAGTCTCTGCCATGCATTGTATTGCCTTTGTCTGTGGTTGGTGTCGCAACACTCACTGTGAGTGCTATGCTTGCAAGCATCACTGTAGCATGCCTGGTGGCTGTACAGCAGTCAAATCCCATACACCCACTGCTGTTCTCAATCCAACTCTTGAGCTCCATTGAATTCCAGGGTATCCTCAGTCCAATCAAGATATCAAGGATGGCTCTATGGTCATTGATGGGACAAACACTGTGCCTGAGCTTCTGCAGGCATCTCAGGGTCCTATGGTTGACTTCTCACACCCACCAAGTCTTCACCTTGATACTCCTCCCTCAAAGATGGTGAAGAATACAAGCAACCCACTATCTCTACCCATGTCATCGGAAAAAGGCAAGGTGCAAGCTCCGCCTGTAGTAGGACCTTCTCAGGCTGTTTGATCATTATGTCCAACACATGTGCCTCTCAAGAGTACATCCCTCCCCCCTTCTTCAGCACTGCAGTATGCTACCCAAATGCCTGCCTTGTTTACACTTCAGCAGGCACGTGAGGAGGAGATTCAAGAGGTCCAACGTCAAGAAGACAGGCTTCGTATTGAGGCAACTGAATGTGTCAAGAATACAGTGACTGTATATGCATGGCAAGCAGTACAGTTTTATTATCCTCTTCTTGCTCATTGTTCATAACAGTTCTTAGGATCATGTTTGCCCCATCTTCCATGAATTTCAGGATGGTTTCAAGTACCCAAACTTTTTTTTCAGTGATGCCGTGCTTCATATGCTAGGCCTTGAGGGTCTAGGTGTGCAGCAATACAACTGTCTGTACAAGGAGTGGGTCAGATTTGATACTAGACATTCCATCAAGCTTGAAAATAGAGATTGCCGAATTCTTTTGATCAAGGCCACTCATGTTGAGGAATGCTTAGACTTTGACCGTCATCTGCAGAAACTTCAGGGCCACAATAGCTCAAATCTCATTCAAGGATTGACCTGAGAGTGCAAATTCATGTGTACCACTTCTCATGTCACCTCCAATATGGCAGCTCATGATGCCATGTCACCTTTTCTTCCTGCTGAACCTTATAATTCCAACCATGAGTTTCTCTTCCACTTGAGCAGTCCTCCACAGCCTATCTGTATTCCCCAGTAACCTCACATCTCATCTATACATGATGGCAAGTATAACTTTCAGTCCAACAGGTCTTCTGGCTTGAATATGCAACTACCAACTATCCATGACAACAAGAAGACTCATATAGCATGCCCAATACAAAAGCATACCCACTGAGACTCTGACATGATCTCCCTCAGTGATTCAAACATTGGCGTGAAAGACAAACCCCACTTGCCTTCCACTAGTGATGCTCTGATCCCATCACCTATTCATCAACTCCATTGTAAAGGCAAGCAGTGACAAAAGCATACCCACCAAGACTCTGACATGATCTCCCTCACTGATTCAAGCATTGGTGTGAAAGACAAACCCCACTTGCCTCCCAATAGTGATGCTCTAATGCCATCACCTATTTGTCAACTCTGTCACAAAGGCAAGCAGCATGCTAGGACTGTAAAAGCCAAGTCTCCTGATCTTTCCCTTGACTCATCATCACTCTCACTTTGTCAGAAGAGAAAGGCCAGTGAGCAGCTTACTCACAAGACTATCAAAGCTGGGTCCTCCGATCTTTCGCTCTCACTTGAATCAGATCAGTCTCAAACTCAGATCAGTATACCTGTAAAATGTCAACGCTGACCTCTTGGACACCACACACCAATGGGAGATGTGTCCAACCCAAAGCCATCGATGGGGGAACCAGTCATCAAGAAGGAACACTCTGAATGCACCCTCAGTCTCATTACACACTCCCATGGAGATACACAGGAAAAGCTGATCAAGGTTGAGAAAACTCTTGCATGGCCTGTGGACTTTTATGTATGCAACCTCAAACACCTACAAGAATGTTGATGTCACATTCAAGGAATACTTTGGCCTTCCTTTCATCTTATCAACATTCTATGATAACTATAATATATGGGACTACAAGCCTAACCACAAACTACATTATCAGCAAACTGACCCTTTGGGCTACAGAGTATACAGAATACAATGCCTGGCAGGATCTACACAACCTCCACAGACATGTGGCTGTACCTATCTTTTCTATCTATATAGGACATCAAGTATACAAATCTACACAGGCTGGTGGCTGTACCCTGAGATTTTGTAATGTAGATTTAAACACTGTGCAGTTACTACAGTGCTGTACAACAACTGCCCAAGTATAATTTCACACATTAATCATAGCCAAGCAAAAACTTAGGTACTCGCATGTCTGCTTTGCTGATTGGCGGCTCAAATCCACTAAACACTGAAAAGTTGTAGTCTACATAAAGAATTTGTTAAGTACCTAGCACTAATGAACCAGTTATCCAACATTGTTCGCCAGCCATTTCAATACTGTCATAGCAGACCACACTGGGCAGCGTGATCTGGTGGGCTGAGGTGGTATTTGACACCGTTGTGTAGCCACAGAAGCAACAGCTTACAAACAGTGTCATCTTGCATTTGCATGGCCACATCAAATCCCCATCATGCCCTGGTAGGGTAGGCAGTAGCAGAGGCATGGGGGTGATGGGATGTGTTTCATAGTACACATTACAAATGTCATCAATGTCGCCAGGTATTTTAATATGGACTTCTGTGGATAGGAGGTGTTTGAATGGCCATGAAATTGAAAATATACCTTGTCTGACTACTCACTCCATCCCAACAGCTGTTACCACCTGATATCCACATCCACTATGCCTTGCACCAGGCCAGGGCCCAGTCTTTGGCATTCCTATTCCAGCGTGTCGCATTCGCAAACTGGAGCAACCACACAAGCTTGTAACTCATTCCAGATGACAAGCATGAACATGACGTGTTACCAGACACTAACTAGTTTGGTCAATGGGTTGTATGCACTGTATCGACAAGTCACATACCTATTGCCTTTGGGAGTGAAACGGCATTCGACAATGCACCAACGCCTGCACAAACAACAAGTGGGAGAGTGGTATTGCCATGCATTGCTGGCTAGGAATTTGGAGCAGAGAGATGCCTGAGATTATAGGTACTGTGGGTATTAAGTCGAACACCAGCTCAAATTGAACTTACAAGGCTCATCTATAGGGCATGTGGAGACACAAGCTGAACACACGCCAAGCATCTGATTCACATGTGTCAAGAATGGAACCTGTCGAAGTGGAGTATTTAAGTGCACACCTCAACACATGCTCCTTGAATACATTAAAACACACCTTGCACCAAGGCCAACGTCCCCTTCCATGACTATACATGAAATTGTGAAAGACAAGCTTGAAAATGGAGAGGGGCTGCACGCCTGCACAGGTCGCACACTCACCTGTCTGAGAGGCAATGACACCACCAGCATTTTGAGGTGGCTCTTGTGTGCACAACCAAGACATAGCTTGGTTAGGCAAGGGAAGGTAGGGTGGAGCTGGGGCAGAACTAGGATCTGCGTCAGCATCATTGGGTGTTCAATACGGACCCGAATTTCTTACTCTTTGAGCAGCTCCATGCTGATCTATGGAGTAAGTGGTAACCAATGAAGGTGTCCATGAATGTAGAGGGTTGAGTGGGTGTAGGTACACCTCAGCATCATGTTGATGGGTGCTGATACCTGAAGGGTGTCTGTGATATTGACTTGATTGACCTTTCTTACCATGAGCTGGGCCAGAACTGGGGAATTGTGTGTAGGAAGGACACTGGGATGGTGGTGGCAGCATCATCAATGTTGTCATCACATACACTTCAAGGAGGAAGTGGAGGGGTTGCTTGAATGAGCAATGGTTGATGAGAGAGAATCGACAATGACAACATCATTGTGGCACATGTGAAACAGGGTTGAGGGTGCATAACTTGAGGCTGGCTGAGGCATGTATGATGCAGGGTGGCACGTAAGTAGTGGGTAATAGGTATGCAGGAATGTGAGAACCTGGGAGTCACACTGTCACACTTTCAAAATCAATATATTGCATGTATATATCCAAAGCCACAACATAGCATAATGATTTGACATAGTAAATTCAAGATATTGCACCTAACATAAGACATACCATCACCCCACACAAGAGCTACATGGCTACAGGAGGTTCAGAACCCAGTGAAACTTGAAAAGATAATTTTGGTTAGTGTGTGGTAGAAGGATCACAAGGGGACTTTGCTCACTATCATTAGCACCGGTTCCAAAACCCAAAGGATATCCACACTGCCTAATGACCAACTGCTCCCAACTGACTAGAGACTCTGCCTCTGAAAGGTGTTCTTCTGCCCATTGAACCTGCAGACAGCTATACTCCAGTTGTAGTAAGTGGTATTGAACCAGCTGGTCTACACATTGTTTCTAAAGCTTGCGCAGCTTCCACTCTGCTCATACTGTCTCTAAGAGTAGCTCTGCTTCAGAAGAGGAATCGGGTATTGAAATGATCCCCTTCAAGGTTAGTGAGTTTTTAAATGTAGAAGCAAAGACAAAAACTTACCCAGCCACGGCTATGAATAGTGACTTCTTCCATGTGAATGAGTATATTGTCCATGTTGGGGGGATTGGGTTCTCTCATCAGTAGGATGTCCAAATCACCTTGTTGGCTGATTTGAGAGCCTGAGGCTGAGGGACCCATACTATCAGTGCCAGAGGTAAAAGTGGAGATATGCTAGTGGTCCTCACAATTGCGTTATGTGTGATTATGTCTCTATCCTCATGTTTTCCAGCCTTCCGAATCTGGCTGGGTCTTCCAGTCTCCATCATGCCAAAGTGAAAGAAAACCTTCATGCACATCCAGAAAACCTCATTTTGCCCCCAATACAGGAAGAGATTTTCAAATGAAACTCATGTCCTTTAGCACATGAATCAGCCCTCATTGGCTTGCAGCACATTCCTCAACAATGTCTCAGCTGCTCCACATCCTCAGATGGTCCAACAACCTGAATCCCTTGGTCAAAACATCCACAACAGTTGTCAATCATCTCCTGAGCTGGCTGACTTCACACAGATAGACTTAGATGGACTCTTGTACCATGATCTGGATGACCTAATGGACCTAGACGACACATTGCATGGTAATCAACCACACTTTTTGGACCCGCTGAACACTGCAGACACTGATAAAATCCACCCTGGAAATGTCAAAGAGTTCCCAGGCACATCCCAGACTTTTCTGCATGGGAGCAACTTCATGGATCAGTTTTTTGCTGACAGATACAGCGAGTTGTGCAAGGAAAATTTATATTATCCATTCACATCACAACAAGACTGGCAAATTGCCTAGTGGCTACTACAGTCTTGCTTGAGCATGGCTATGATCAATAGTTTCCTTTCACTGTTGCTGGTGAGTGTGCATTGTCCATCATTGCTTCTAGCTGATCAGTAATATGTGTAGATCAAACAACTCCTGATCTCATTCTGAAGCACAAGAAAACTACATTGTTGTGCAGAGCTCTTACCCTCTGGTCCTGTCTGGTGTTCACAAGTTATACATCCCATACACCTGACTAAGCGATCCATCACCCTTTTTCATTATGATCCAATAGAATGCCTCCAGAGCATTCTTAGCCACGCATTCTTCGAGCATCACATTTCCTTTGTGCCCTGAAAAGTGTGGTCTACTGCCGCTTGACTGTCATGCATATATGACAAATGGCTCTTGGGAGATCATGCATAGGAGTTACAGGCAAGTCATCTAAGCAATCTAGTTGTAGTATGCTTATTTCCAGTAGGAGAAACTTCCTGACAGTGCAACATTGTTGGGCATCATCTTGTCATCAGACAAAACTAATATTTCCATAATGTCTGGGAATCGCATGGCTCACCCCCTACTCCTGAGTCTCACCAACATTGCCTCTAGTATATGCAGCAAGGGCTCACTCCATGCCCATTTATTACTTGCCCTGCTCCCAGTTCTGACTTTCATCCACAAAAAATCCTGTGTTTGCTTGCTCCTCACTGATAGGTTGTTCCACCACTGCCTTGACTTGGTACTCACACCTCTGAAAGTTGCTGCAGCCGTCGGCGTCATCATGGATGATCCGTGTGGAAACCTATGGTATTGCTATATGCCACTTGTCAGATATATTGGTGACATGCCAGAGCAGAGTTTAGTCTCAGGCATGAGCCCAAGAGCTTCCCCTATGTTGATTGCTATGTACAATCAATTCGGTGATGATAGGCGCTATGATCCCTGAACTGCTGAGCACACTCTCCATGCTATCACTGCAGTGTGTAGTCTAGTCAATCCCAACAATTTTGACGCCTTTATCAAGTTTGCAAAGTCTTATGGACTCAATGGTGTCCATGAACTCTGCTGGAGGGACTGGCTTCTTTCATGCCCAGCCCGATTCTTGAAGGTCAAACTACTTCACCACTTCTTCTGGTTCGCTTGGGACCACAACATACAATGGTGTATTTTGATCATTGGGGCAGATGAAATTGACTACCACTTCACTCTCCTGCAAACACTGGTCAGCTACTGTTCGTTCAATGATGGAATCTCAAAGTTAAAGCAAGTTACCAGTCGTGATCACCATTCAATCCAACGATATATCGTTTGTACCATTGCTGGTGCAGTCCCTTTTTGTTTCCTTGCTGCAATTCGTGCACTATTAGACTTTTGTTATCTCACACAGATGCCTGTTTTTGATGAGCAGGCATTGGCCAAGCTTGACGTTGCACTGGCTTCATTCCACACTCATAAAGATGCCATCATAGCTGCCAGTGCACAATCTGAGCACTTCAAAATTCCTAAGCTCAAACTCTTGCAGCATGTCATACCTTCAATTTGTGCCTCAGGTGCCCTCACCCAGTGGTTGGTGGATGTAACTGAGCATGTGCATGTGACAGAAATAAAGAACCCGGTGTGTGCAGGGAACAATCAGAACTATTACACCCAAATCACCCACCACTTGGATCATGCTGAGAGATGTTTCAAGTTTGACTTGGCTATCACAATTGCTTCCTCCTACAAGCGTCCTGACACCGATGGCAGCAATGATCTCGCTGATGACGAGGAACATGAGCCCAATGAGGAGATGCTCAACATTATGCTTTATAATGCTCCTACATGCACAGTCCTCGATTATTTTGAGACTGCCAATCGGCTCCTTAATGACACATTGCCTAATGTGCCACACCCGAGACATATGTTCACATTGCACACCACTGCCATCCATCTTGCTCTTAAACCACATCAGTGGACATCTATTGATGAAGCTGCCACCATGTTCAAACTGCCTGACCTCCATCCAGCAATTTGTGATTACCTTGATCATCATGCAAATGGTGTAGATCATACCATCACAGGTTGAAGACATGCTGTGCTGAACTGCAGCCTACCTTCAGACAAACTACACATTTGGATCAAGGTTTGTGTCCAAACCAGAAACTATCACAATCCTGGAATTGTCGAGGCCGCTCAAACTCTAAATGTTGCCTCCCCCTCACAAGAACACCCACATGGCATCTACAATAGCATGATCTTCAGTCCAGGTGCTGAGAGTGACTGGCCATCATGCGGTCTGCATGGTGAGTTTGGCTGTTTATATCCAATCCCTGACTCATATTCTTTCAGGACATATGATTGTTCAACTTCAACTTGTTTTCCATGTGCTTGGTATGGATGAATTCCTCACCTATGTTCAATGTTTCAACATCACTCCACTGTTGAGAATGATGCTTATGTCATCATTAATCAGCATCGATTAGATGCTAGATCATGCTTATCTTCTTATCTATCTTATCATTCAAGTAAGCATGATTACACATGATCCTATCTTAACAGATCATTATGTTTTCTATATGACACTGCTCATGTTTTGCTATTGGCTATTACTTATAGTATGATAAGAGAGTTTACTGCCATTGGATGCTATTGTTCTATGTATTTAGAACAACCATACAGATACAAACACAATGTACTGTATATAAGGAGGAGCTTCTACCTAGTTGCTCCTCTAACAGAATATCCATCTCTCTGTTCTCTTGTACTTGGTATTCACACTAAGCACTACCCTATCCTTGATTACCACTTTAAGTATCTCCTATCTAAGTGAGTATTCCCACTTAGCTCATTTCCTCAACTGTTCAGAGTCTTCCACTCCAAAAGGTTATGAGCCCTGTTGTCTAGACAAGGGAGTCCATCTTTTGCTAGCTTTCACAATGCCTCCCTCCATCTCATGCGCAGGAGATTTGTGGTGGTTACTGGATCTTCTTTTTCTCTACACTCTGTTTACGAATTTATATAATGGTCTTGAAATGGCTGTTATGGTGGAGCTAATGGCTCAATGTCTTCTGTTCACTTTTGAACAAGGATTTGCCATTTTCTGGAAGAAATCTGAGGCTTTGATTGTGATTGCTCATGTTAAAACCTAAACACACTCACATGAACTAATGCTGACGGTGGCCTTGAGTAGACTCATACCACCCTCAGTAAGTGATAGCATCGCAGCATCACAATCCCAAGAAATACCATCTTGAGACCCTTGTGTTATACCTTTGCTACCCGAAGAATCTTTGGAGAATCTTGTAGAACCCCCTCCTAGAGAGGAGAACCCTATGCCAGAACAGTCTGGTAGACCCCCTTGGTACAAAACTCATGCCAGCACAATAGTGGATATTCATCTGGTTTCATCAGGTGTTCCCTTTGAAATCCCTTATCCTATTTGCAACGGTGCAATAGAATGAGAAGAAATCCACCATCATGGTGAGACTGATGTTGTCAGATGTGGATCTAATGACAACTTACTTGACCATCAGTTCGTCCCATTTGAATTCTTCAGAGTCATCAGAAATCCAGGACTGCTGTTCACACGCACTTCCATCTCTCCCCCAAACACTCCAATTGTCCAAGCCCTTGTTGAACCTCCCTGATACTCTCAACACCATGCAGACAACCTCCTTGACACCTTTTCCCCATATGGGTTACGCTCTACTGCAGGAACTGTTCCTCAGACTCCACCAAATGAGAACGACTGTGTCAAGAGATCCACAGAGGAAGAGGAAGCTCTTGCTGTTAGAGAGGCCATTGCCCTCAACAGCATCCAATCAATCCTTACCCTTGCTGCACGACATACTCTCCAGCAGTGACTTAATGCAGAATGAGCCCTCACAGTCAACCCCTCTGTCCTCACCAACACTTCAGTACCCACCATCACCACTACCAACAATGAGACTAGAAACCCTCCTACTACAGGAGGAACTTCACAGGATGATGGAGGGGCTGTTTGCCCAGTAGCTCTTGGTCCCCCCAACCTTGGAGACTTTGAAAGCTCCAATTCAAACAGAGCAAGCCAATTATGAGTCCCTACAAGCACTGGCCATGCTAGGAGGGGCTCCACTTGTAGGCGTTGGGGGAGAGTTCCTCCAACAACTCCTCAATGGAGAGCTAATGCAGGTCCATCCATGGGACCTGGACTGTTTCCTACAAGTCAGGGTCAAAGAGCAGAAGACAATCAGCTACATTCTGCACTGCATAGAAGATGAGGTATCAGTCTTTGCCCACTTCCATCAGCTGCCTCACCTCCTACCTCTTCATCATCAGCCAACAGCCAAGAGGGAGGTAGAGGTAGATTGTCTCCAAATTGCAGAAATACAGCTGGGACTGACATACCCCCAGCTGCACCATCAAATCCTGCAGGAGAAAGTCTGATATTCCTCTCAGACGGTCTACCCTTTCTGGATTCAAGCATGTGAGTCCAGGGTGAAACACTCCATCTGTGCACTTGTGTACTGGACGGAGTCTATAGGTAAAGCCTATGAGGGTGCAGGTTGGGCATTCCCCACCACATCTTACAATGATGCAGCTGATTATGTGGTACACAACCAAGGTTGGGAAATATTTAGAATGGACATTTTTCCTCCATCACATGCAAACCTTTTACTTATTAAATCTAAAAACCCTAACTATATGCCTGAAGACAAGGCTTGGTTAGAGACTGCCAATGATGGATGGTACAGAGGAGAACCAGCAGAGGAGTATGGAAGGAGAGTTAGAATGGGAGTTAGGCAATGGAACAAGTGTTTTGACACTCACTACTGGGTGCAGCTGAAGAAGCGAACACCTGAGATTTTCAAAAAGTCTCTCGCCATCAAGAAGCTAATTCTTGAACATGCAGACACTCCCATGGAAGATGACATCTACTTCACCCTCTCAACACAAACAAAAAATAGAGGACGTACTGAGTACCTTTCCCAAGCTAACCGACTTGAAAAGAGATGTGCTGCTGAGCAAGGTGAAGAAAAATGAAGAACTTGCTGACGTACTTAGTATATATGGTACTACTTCTTTGAATCCTCTTTGGCCATTGGACTATTTTCATGACAATTTAACATATGCAGAAGATTATGATGAAATGGAGACCTTTATCCAACTTAATTGTTGGAACAATCTTCATACAATCGACATACCTTTCATAACAACTTCAGATAAAATCTTGAAGTACAAAAGAGCTGGGAGAATGATACATATTAAAAACTCCCATTACTTTGAATATCTCCATTTTAGATCTTTCGAAAGACAATCTCTTAATCCTTTTACATATACACCTTCTAAACAACCTTCCCTTTGGCCACTAACAAAAGAGGATAGAAGAAAGTACTGGGATGAAAAGAAACCACTTGATTTCAATAAAAGGGAACATCAAACCCTTCTATGGCTACAAACCAGAAGAAGGAGATCTATCTGGGTTCCACGCCCTCAGGATTTTCCATTACCAGATTCTTCAGATGAAGAAGGAACACGAGAAGTACCATCTGAATTTAATCTTTTATCTTATATATATGAAGAACTGTTTGCTGAATATAGTTTAACAGATATCATCCAATTCCTCTAAATCGCAGCTATCACTGTACCCTCCAATTTCAAAACCAATAACACCATCATCACATGGATACCTATTCTCAAAGGTCCCACCAACTATCCCATATGGAGCATATGTCTCCAATCTGTCCTTCAATCTCTTTTTGTATGGTCTTGGATCTCTGGAACCACTACCTTTGTCAGCACCATTAATGCCAATCAAGGAAAGTGGGAAGTCATTGATAAAAGAGTGTGCAGCATTATTGCCAACACAATCAGTGACACATTTATTCATCATGTATCCTATGACTATGCTGATCCTGCTGTTAAAGCCTCAGTATTAAAAGTGATCTGGGAGAAGATGCAATCACTATTTGCATCACAAGGCCTAGCTGGACAATTTCATTTGTTCCATCAGGCAAACCAGATTACTATTAATCCGAGAACAGCAAGTAAGGATATTAATAAAGTCACTTTGCTTTTTGATCAGATGAAAGATGCTGGTCTTGTTCTTCCCGACTCCTTTAAAGCTATGTTCTTGTTAGAACGGCTTCCAGGAGATATGTATCAGTTTAGTTCTACTGTGGCACTTACCACAGAAATCACCAACTTTACAGTGGACACAATAACCACCAAGATCTTGACAGAAGTTTTGATGCTTGCATTGAGATGTAATCTCAAAACCAGAATTTCAAATGTGGAAGCAAACACACCTTCCACTTCTCAACAGGTAAGCACTGCAAACCGAACCAACGTGATTCACAAGGGACCACCCACTTATAATAAATGGCATCCTTTTAAGGCTAGTGGTTTAAGATTGAATCAACCCTCTGGAAATAGTGGTCCATGAGGACGCACTAAATTCCAAAGGAGACCCACTTCTTTCAAAGATAAGAAAGAAGCTAGCTGAGCTGGTTTTGAGATGAGGAAACAGAACAAAGGGAAAGGAAAAGCATCCACTACCAATATGGTAGACAGAGAACAAGGTTTCGTCCATGAAGTTGTCATGGAAAGCAGTACTGATGAATTAAATGAAGCAGAAGAAGCACATTGGAATGAGGACATGCCACCTTGGTCAGAAACTCCTGAAGGAGTTATCCTCAACCTGGAAGAACCTCCAGAGAACATGGATACATGGGAGATGGGACATGAAGACTCAGGTATGGATCATGTTCATCACCCTTCCTTTTGAAGGAGCTCCTCTTTCTAACTCCAAGATGAAAGAAGGAGCAGGACCTTCTCGGATACTGATCAGAAATGATCAAGACATAACACTGAAGCAAGAGGATGCTTCAAGACAAACCAAGAAGAGGAAGAAGAAAGAAAAGAAGACAGTGATACCTATTGAAGGTTTGATTTCCCAAAGAAATCATTTTAACAATCATAGTGCTCTTCATACATCAAAAATACCTTATACAGCCACAGAAGCTTTTCACACTTCTGCTCATACACAGCAAGTGCATGAAGAATTAAGAGGTAACTCCCAGGGTTGTTCAAAGCAACAAACTTACGAGTTACTCATAGTCAATCTAACTCACGAAGGCCTTGGACCAGGAACTGTTCTTCTAAAACAAACAGATGGTACAATTGATCCAACTGTTGTGACTCTACATGACGTTTGGTATGCTCCACACATGGTAAACAGACTTCTGTCTGTCCCATCATTAACAGACCATGGCTTTTGCTGTGAGATTACATCAAAAGGATCCAGTATTTGAGACAAGAGAGGATATGAAGTGATCTGAGTAACAGCCTCATCACCCACTAACAACCTTCATTGGTTTCAGTCTAATATGATTACTCCAATGATAGGATCTGTAACCTCTCTCACAGATCTCAATTCTTATCAAATTTGGCATCAGTGTTTCAGTCATACTTCCAAAAACGCTTTACAACATGCACACATGAATCTAACCAGAGTTCCTCAACTCCAAGACACTTCAGAGAACATTCTCTGTAAAAGATGTTCTTTAGGCAAAATGCCTGATTGCGCCTTTCCTCAATCAGATAAAAGAGCATGTTGTCCACTTGAACTGGTTCACACTGATCTAGTTGGCCCCATGCCATCTGAACCACGTTCATGTGCAAAATTTATTCTTACATTCATTGATGATTACTCTGGGTATGCTTTAACTTCCTTCTTGCAGGTCAAGTCAGATACATTTTAGCATTTTTCTAATATGGTTCCCCAGGCTGAAACCTTCACGGGTCATAAATTAGCCACTGTCTGTTCGGACTGAGGGGGGGAATTCATGAGTCATGAGTTTGCAATGTTCCTCACTTCCAGAGGCATAACTCATCAGACCTCAATCCCTCACACTCCTCAGCAAAATAGAAGAGCTGAGAGATTTAACAGAACCATACTGTAACGATATTATATTTTTCACCTTTCTTTTTCCAAGTGAACCTACCTAAGGTTTTTAGACCAGTGGAGGGTCCTCAAGGCATTCTAATGCAAGGACTGGACTGTAGCCAGGCTAGACTGTAAGTGCTAGTCCATCAACAGAGTCACAGCCATGTTGCGCAGTTAGTGCTGGCCGTTGTCCTAGCAGAATGTTCCAAGGGTCTGGAACCTGAGGTAAGTACACAAGGACCCTTCTATTTCCACAGACTTCTTTCTTTTGGACTTCTTTTCATTTCCGCTTCTTCTCTTCCATTTGATGGAAGCATGGACCTTTTAACCACAGGCCTGCACCCATTTGCACAGCCTGTTGGTGGACATTAAAGCTTCACCTGATACATGAGGCAAGGGCTATGCCACAGCCTCCTAGGGTACAGGGTTGGACTTATATGATACGTATCGGTAGATCTGGTACAAACTTGTACATACAAGGACAGTAGTATATAAACCCCCAGAGGCCGACTGGCATCCCCTGATAAAGTACTGAGGGCGACTAGCCAAGCTTGGGACCAACTCAGGACGACTCTGCAGTCCACTGTGAGTAACCAAGGATGATATTAGAGGTGTAGGACGAAGATACAGTACCTGCAGTCCACTGTGAGTAACCAAGGGGTCTCAGAGTGGACTTGCAGGAGCTATGTGCGCTTGAAGTAAATACTGGTAAACAACTGGCAAGCCACATCAGCCACATCATCACAAAACATAAGTGGCGCCACAGAGGCACAGAATGAAGGTAGAACAATGGGAAAAAGTGGTAGGATAGAATGTTAAATATGGAGAATCCAATGAGACTATAATCGAAGTCAAATGAGTGCAAGATCACCAAACCTAACATCCCCAGTCTGGTTCTCCTGGGTAGTTCCCCTAGAGCTAGATTTCCTAAGTCAACACTTTCTAGTGCAACCTAGTGATGAGTCCCTAGTGGGCTTTAGGGTTGTTTCACATACTAGAAAAGGCTGAGGCAATACATCATCATGCCTGTCTGCCAAAATCATTTTGGCAAGATGCCATGGAAACATCAATCCACATCTATAAAGGCAACCCATGAAACGTCACAATTGGAAAACTCCTATTGAAATTTTTAAATCTGATGGGAAGAAACCAGATGCTTCTTACTTCCGAGTATTCAGATGTAAAGCCTATGTATTCATTCCTCCTGAACAAAGGCCTGACAAACTGTCACCTAAATCAGAGGAAATGACATTCATCAGATATGAACCAAACACAAAAGGATGGCATTTTTGGCAAAAACAAAAACATTGTGTTGTTGTGTCTACTCATGCCACTTTTGTTGAAAATAGTTTTCCACAGTGTTCCAAAGATCAAGAAGATGGACCTGCCCCTATTCCCATAATGGATGAAGAAGGACCTGAAATGTTAGGTTTGGTGATCTTGCACTCATTTGACTTTGATTATAGTCTCATTGGATTCTCCATATTCAACTTTCTATCCTACCACTTTTTCCCATCGTTCTACCTTCATTCTGTGCCTCTGTGGCGCCTCTTATGTTTTGTGATGATGTGGCTGATGTGGCTTGCCAGTTGTTTACCAGTATTTACTTCAAGCACATAGCTCCTGCTTGTCCACTCTGAGATCCCTTGGTTACTCACAGTGGACTGCAGAGTCGTCCTGAGTTGGTCCCAAGCTTGGCTAGTTGCCCTCAGTACTTTATCATGAAAATGTTCAGGAACCTGAAAGACCCAGATCACCAGATTGCTATGAATACTTTTGTGTCCCTATAGGACCCAATCAGGAGGAACCACCTCCACATGATCAATATGATCAGTATCATGGTGAACCATTTAGACCATACTACTTTCCTGATCCATCTGAATCATCAGATGATCATGATGACTGACCAGAGTCAAGACATTCTCCTAAAGAAGAATCTCAAGAAAGGGAAGTGCTTCTTGAGAGAGATCATCAATCATCATCAGAAAGACCACCTTCTGAACAACATTTAACTCTCACTAGACCTGGGATTAAAAGAAGAGAACCAGACAGTTGAAAAACTGGACTTTCAGATATACATTAGCACAAAAGATATCTCATTCAGTCACCATCAATTCCACCATCACTGCTGACTCCACCATCACCAGTATGGCAAGTACTAGCTCAATATAGAAGGAACTGGTCACCTCCTAGACAAGGAGAGACTGAAACATTAACCAAGTTTAGAAGTTGTCCTCATCATTATCATCCGATGAGAGAAGAACGAATCACAACTTGAGAAACGGTGGAAGTAAGACAGGAAAGACAATCACAACATGTTCCTAGACCAAGAGTCATCCCAGATAACACATATGGAGACAGACCACTGGTCAAGATCAAAAGAGATATCAGAGAAGGGCTGAAACCAATCCAGGAGGAGCAAACTCCACAAACAGAGGTTCAGGAAGCTCCAGAAGAAGATGATGAAATGGAGAATCTATTCAGTAGCGTCTGGTACAGAAGTCAGATGTCTAATGCTGTCCAGATCTCAGATCACATCAT
>JBBPMY010000366.1:0-18004 GCA_038090615.1 Phylloporus gajari
CAGCAGACAAGGTGGACACAAACAATGTCTGATGCAGCATACTTTGGTGTAGCATGTTAATACACTCCTCAGTTGTGCATCAGGACTCATAACCTGTCAAGCATACAATAATTCAGCAAGATAGAACACTGCTATGCACTATTGTGTTGAGTTGTTGTGGTTGATAGACACACACAAAAGTTTTGGGAACAAGAGTTAATTAGAACTCAGTTGTGGGGTTCAAAATATCTATACTACTAGTGTGATTATATAATATATCTAATTAGGAGTATGAACTACAATGCACTATCTCATTCAACACTCCCCCTTATTAAACTGCTGATTTTGAAACACATAAGCATTAGAGTGTAGTAAAGAGTATAGTTAGGAAGAATGAAATCTAGTAGATTCTAAGTCCCAGTTCTATGCACTGTTGTGTTGAGTTGTTGTGGTTGATAGATGCACACAAAGGTTTTGGAACAAGAGTTAATTAGAACTCAACTGTGGATTTTAAAATATCTATACTACTAGTGTGATTATATAATCTACCTAATTAGGAGTATGAACTACAATGCACTATCTCATTCAACAAAAATATCTCTTCACAATGTCTGTCAAGGACTTGACCATTTCATGCCTGGCCCATATTGCAGCAGTAAAGTTTGAAAACCAATACTGTACATATGTTGACCAATCCCTTCTCATCATCCTCAAGGAATTTAGCATGTCTGAAAGCATTTCAAACAAGTCAAAGCTTCAAACTCAATCCTGCCTGGCCAGAAGACAATGAAACCAACGGTTAGATGACAATGCAAATTTAGTCAAGACCCACCACCCAAGGTTGAGCATTCATAACAGGATGTGGGGCATGAGAGCAAACCATCTCAATGGATCACACCAATTCCCATTTCATTGACATTTCCTCCAACTACAAATCATGATCTAATCGCAATGTGTATCTGGCTACATTCACACCTTTTCAGACAAATGCCTTGCATACTCAACTAATGCCCTACATGAAACAAATATCATCAAAAACTGCATCCCTCGTGAAAACAAGCAGGGCAGATCTCACTGAACTGGATGACCTGTCATACCCTTTTCCTGATAAAGTTGAGGGTGGGTGTACTAAAAGTTCATACACATCAACATTCAAAAATGAGATAACAGTGTCAAAGCACCACATACCTCCATTGCACTGGCAACATTGAGATGTGCCCATTGTACATTAGGCTTGTCTTGGCCTTCTTTTGGCTCAATCCCGTCAACAAATGCTTTGAGGAAGAGTGTAGTCATGCATGACCCAACAGGCCTACTGCCTGTCTACAAAGTAAAAACCAGTTGGAGGGATGACAACTCAGAATGTACATTATGGAAATGCATGTTGCACAAGTCAGCATTAGAGGAGTAGATCTGGGGGCCATAGTTCTCATCCAGAGGTAAGCGTCAAAAGTGATCATACTCTGATTCACCAGCAGCATACAGTTTTTGCCAAAGCTTGTCTGACATCTAGATCCTGGATAAAACTTATGGGTTTTCCATAGCACAAGCTGTAGAGGCAGTCATGTACCAAGAATACACCAGTGTAAACCTCACCAACTGCAATGCCCATGGCCCTGTAAGATGACAATTTGCTCTTTTCACTTGGTTCAAATATGAAGTATGATCTTACCCAGTCAATGTCACAACATCAATAACAGCATGTAGATTGAACTGTGTTGAGGCATAGTAAATGGCATCTTTGAATGGATTGAGACGGGAAATTAATCATTCAGAGACAAAAATGCTTACCCACAAGGATCAGTCTACCCTCTGCATCAGTGTTATCAATCTCAACAGATTTGCCATTCATTGTGTAGATTATAAAATATGACACAGTGTCAGTCAGCAAACAACATTTGTCCAAATGGGATGTCACTGACACATCACCCGGCTTGTTTGCACTTGGACCTGGCAAGTTTTCACAAAGAGGGGTAAGTGTGACTATCTTGATCCTAGTAAATTAATGTAATTGATAAAACATAGTAATTGGAATACATCAAGAGAACTTATGGTAGCTTGAGTTGCATGATCGCCAACATAAATGTGACAACAGTAGTGGCACCTCTTATAGTGAGAATTTAGTGTAACCATTAGTAAAATTTCAATATCCTACCCATATCAGCCCCCATTTCTTTCATGCCCTGATTATATATGTCAAGTCTAATCAAAAGATTCAGTATCAGGACCCACCTGACTGGGCTTGAGGCTGATTCCTCCAGAATCAAAGGTGATACCTTTGCTAACAAGTGTGATTAGCCTGTCATTGGGGTTAGGAGACCCATTATAGTGTCTGAGGGAAATGAGTAAAGATATATAGGGTCAAGAAAGAGTGTGCATATTTCAAGAAACTTGATGGGTTCATTTGTTCCCTTGATCATAGAAAGGAACATTCACTATAGTTGGCATGAGTATGAACATCCACTCAAGGCTTGAGTAAGACCCTACCATTCCTTTTTCAGCAGCCCAGGCTACAAAGAGGGTCAACTTTGTGAAAAACCAAAGTAGCTTCTCTATACCTTCATCACAAATGGTGATTTTCACGTTATCAAGGCCCTTGAATGTTTCTTGAGCATGTTTGGTAAAAGTCTAAACAGGGGGTTATAGTGAATGAGGATGATCTTGCTGATATTAACTGTTGGGGTCAAGATGTTTGCAGGCAATTCTGTGAGCTGGAGGTGGGAGTTGTCAGATAGATAGAATAAAGATGTAGAAGTAATAAACTCACAGTGCATACAAAGTTCTGTACATTGGCATAGAGAACACCATGATCCCAATCTTCTGTTTTTGCAGTGGGAATGAGATTGGGTTTTTCTGGAGCAGACTCCTTTTTATGAGGATCAAAGGCAGAGGGTGGCATCGTCTTCAAGGTAAAGTCATACAGTGCCAAGTGTGAAGTGACAGCTATTTGCCATAAGAAACAGTCAAGGTAAGACACTGGTCTAGAATCTCACCTGCTGCCTGAGGATCAGCAGAAGCATTAATGAATGCCTCAGAAACACCTTCCCCAAGGCCTTTGATGCCTTTTATGCTGCTACCAACAGCCTTTCAGATGATCTCACAATGTGCATCACCCTTCTTGGCCTCAAATCCCTCACCAAGAGACACAAGCACAGCAATATCCCTTCCTATGCCCAGACCATAAAAGAGGTAAGACATGCCAGCTTTTGCAGGCTTTTTGAAATGGGGTAGTCTCACCCACAATACAGTGGGGTCAATGTTGAAAGTGTCATTCTTACTGGGGTTTGTCAGGTTGAAAGAGACAATGTAGGCTTTGGATGACATGGATCTTACAGCTGATGTGTATCACTGTCTGGCTTGGAACACCAACCCTCACAGCACCACCATTGTTGGGTTTCAGATGAGTCTGGCAAGAAGCCAATGACAAGTAAAAATGTGCCAAACATGGATAAATACACACTTCAAATCATGTCCATCCTACCAAAAGGTGTGTGTGTGGATGTGTGTGGACTTGTCCAGACTCGATGAGCCTCTAGTTTGACCCATCAAGAGATCTTTATCAGTGACATCCTTTGCCATGCCACCATTGTGCATCATGGATGATACCAATCAAGGCATTCCACTTTTGTCCACAATGGAATACATATAAATAGAGAACTGCATAGGTATGGGTGACCTGTTGTGGGTCATGGGTAAGGGTACCAGCAGGTACTGGTGTGGGTTGCCATTTGGCAACCCATGTACCTGTGACCTGTGACCCAGCTACCTGTCACCAGTCACATGATGAGGCTTGGTGCTCATTGGCACTAGCCTCCTCCCCTCAAGCTCAAGGCTTTGAAGTCTGTTTGGCTGGCTTGCAGATATGTTCTATCTTGTTTTATCATTCTTGTGGTGTCCTGATGTTTTTGATATGTCCACTTCAGGTCCTGCACACACAGCCTCATAGCTTGCAGGCTTCTGCCTCCCTCCTTGAGCACAAGGTTCTGGAGTTTGCACAGTCAGGTTTGAGGTGTGTTTGGGTCTGTTTCATCATCTTCTTACCCTCCTAACTTTTTTGAAGCATCCACTTCAGTTATACCATCTTATAGGACCCAGATTGACCAGTCTGCACGGGAGGTCGAAGCAGACACGTTGACAGCACCAGGACACAATGGGCATGCTGTACCAAGCCCAAAGAAGTCGCTAGAACTGCCAGAACATATCAATAACCTGCCAAGATGAGCAGTCAAGAGATACACACCAAGGTTGACCCAAGTTGAGAAGACTGAGTCAGACGCCAGTGTGGACACATCAGGAGTGTCAAGACAGGTTGAGGACGATGGAGAGAGGTCGAAGAAGCTGAGGAAAGCACCAGAATGAGTCAGCAGACAAGTAGAGTGCATAGAGGAGGAAGACTTACCAAAGTCACTCTCAAACGACCCAGCAGCCTCAGACCACAAGATGGACACACCAGACATCGTCCACAGAGTCCAGGCAAGCCGCCAGGACACCCCTAGCCAGTGCTAAGTCGATTCAAAGACACAAAGACAAGATCTAGGCCCATCAGGCCATTGAAGGGATCAAGTTGAAGTTGAGGACAACGGAGGTGATCAGGACTGTAGAAACAATGTGGACACCATTGTAGATGAAGGGAAAGGGTGCTGGATGGTTTCCGCAATGAGCTACCAGCAATATGAGTTGACACAACTCAAAACAACAGTGTTAGCTGTAAAGTGTATAGGTCAGTATGGACAATGCAAGTGCAATGCCAGGCACTTACCTACATCACCCACAGTGTCCCATGACATCTAAGAACGTCCTAAGAGTCAGGGAAATGAGTGCAGAGTTGGGACAACCACACATCAACAGAATCCAGGGCAAGGAGGATGAGAAGACCATTCAGCCACACCCCAAGCCATCAAGCATGAATCAGAGCATGAGAATGATGGCAGATGTGTCGTAAATGATGGGGAAGTGTGCCAGATGGATGGCAAAACGAGTAACGCGCGTCCTGAGTCGAAACAACTCAAAACAGGGATGCTAGCTAAAAGTCGCACAAGTCAGTACAACCACCGCAAATGCCAAACGATGGATGTACCAAGGCCACCCAACCCATCTACCAAACACCTAAAGCATCCCAGATGCCATCCAAACCCACTGCATCAACAAACAAGTTGAAAATGTGAGCTAGAAGGGTTAGGAATCAAGATCAATATACCCAGGTGATCGAGGCAATCCAAGCCAATTGAAGGTGATTGGATACAATCTATACAGAATGCAGGTTGGCAGGGGTTGAATCCCCACTGCAGAATGGGTGATAGTGACAAGATTGAAATGGACAAGTAATAGTACTGTGACTCCTATGAGTCGCAACCTATCTTAAGTAGCTAGTATGCATGTTGTCGAAAACTGGGTGGCAGTTATGCAGCATAAGCATTACTTGTGCCACAGTGTTTGTGCCTGCTCCTATCACAAGCAGATGTCATTTGAACCCATGGGTTGGACAGGTGCGGGTTTTGATGGGTCAGATCCGGGTTGACATCATGACACCCATGGGTTGACCTGTGCAGAACTCTACATATAAAACCTAGGGGCTTCTTTGTTTTGGCTTATTCTCCCCCACAAAATGTGCAACATGCTATCCAATTACATTCCCAATCCTGCATGGAATGATGACGACCCAATTCTCTGTCCTTCTACACTATTCCCCAGTGCCAATCACACACTCTGCAGAACCATCTCGTGCACATCCATCAACACCATTCATCTCTAAAACAAAAATAAAGGCATTCATCAACATATTGAGGATATAGCTGAGAGGAGAGGTGGGAAGAAGAAAAGCAAAGACACATTGTCACAAGAGGTTTTTATAAGTGTGACCAGTGGTGGATCTTGCATCAAAAGCTTGTGATCAATCAAGGAATGGAAGCGTCATGGAAAGGTCACGGCCCCATTGTGGGACTCATTACTCAAACCCAAAGAGAACATAGATTTGCCTCTCCTAGATAGACTTTATAGCGGTCTTCCTTTTGAGAAAGACACACCCATTACAGTAATATACAGTACTGTATAGCTGTACAGGGAAGGGACCTGATCTTTGGGTTTTGCTGATATGCTGTTAG
Source organism: Phylloporus gajari (assembly GCA_038090615.1). NCBI lineage: Eukaryota > Fungi > Basidiomycota > Agaricomycetes > Boletales > Boletaceae > Phylloporus > Phylloporus gajari. Next base: position 6,081 of record JBBPMY010000366.1, read on the forward strand.
TGAACCCCTGACTCAATAACAGTATAGTACAATAGCATTACAGGTCTCACTGGATATGTCCAGTTACCTGCTTGAGCTTTGATACACCCTTGATGAAGTGGCAGAGGCTGACAATGGATGTTAGGACTGAATATCAGAAGTCCATCTCTGCAGGACCAACAACTAGCAAGCACCAGCCAAAGTCATGATCATAGAATTCACAGAACCAATAGTGGAGTGGCTCAGAGGTGAAGAAAATACAGGGCTTGGATAGTGCCCAATTGTGCCAAAACAGATATAAAACACTGTTCAGACGGAATTCTCCATAGGCATTGAAAAAGGCTTCAAAATCGGCATATGGATCTACAACAATGGAGACAAGTTGACATAGTGTTGTCTCCCCGAGGTGAGACAGATGGCAAAAAGGATCCCCAAAGTCCTTGTACATCGCCATTGTGACGTGTGATGTCAATCCACGGACACCTCACAGCATTCCCACCTCAGGAATGTCAGCAATATATGAAGTGAGGGGAGTATAGCAAAGACATGAGTTTCCAGCAGGGTCTGACATCATCTGGCCCAATACAGCAGCTTGTTTTAGAGGTTCTAGAACAATGTTGAGACAGTTGTGTATGAGTTGATCAGCAAGAACTGTGAGGATTCTTGGATTACTATGTATGAATTCAGAAACAGAGAGGAGTGCTGTCAGTAAGAATGCATGATTTGGGGCCTTGTTGTGATGCCTCATCTGGATGTTGGCCAGGCTGATGAGGAGTAGGTGGGCAATGTGGCCACCAGTCATTGATGTGATATTTGTCTTGTCTGATGGCAATATGACCCCAAGAAGTGTAAACCCAGCTGGCAACACCAACTACAGATAGATTGGATCAAAATCCACACATAGCTTGAAGAGCTTACCTGCATTCTCCAAGCTGTGTCTCCAGTGAGCCATTTGTTGTAAATGCACTCGATGACACCCTCGACAGTCTTGTAGACACATTGAGGGATGAAGTCCATCTTATCTTGAAAATAGGGATGGTTGAATAGAAGTTCCACACAATCCAAAGTATCACAATAGTAGAGATAGGTGGGCAAGGCAGTTGGTTGTTCTGTTGACATGAGGCAGTATTTCCATCATAGACCAGAGGGAAGTAGTTCAGCATGACCATGAAGCTCTTTGACAGTACAAAATGAGAGGTTGAGATCTTTTGTCTTAGGAAGTTTAGTAGAACCAGTGAATCCAAATTTGTAATCCACAGTGTAAAATGTGAACATACCATTTCTAATGATAAGAATTTGTCAATCTGCTCCATGCTGAGTGAAAAGCACAGCAAAAACTTTGTCAACTTCCATTCCTTCTCAGTCACGAATAGATAGTAGATATTCTGTTTGCCCTGGAATGAGTAGGTATCCATGTTGAAGCAGTCAAGGAATAGATCCCCATCATCAATGATTCTTGCAGCTCCTTCAAATTTTGTGATAGAGTAAGATTCCTGTTCTTCAAGATCTATCATGAGGACATCATCAGTTGTCTGTGGCTGATCTTCCTGTGAGCTATACATATATTTTTCTTACATCTTGGGAAGCGCCAAAAGGCTCCTTGATAGCTGAATAATTGCAAGTACTTGAGCAGGTAACGGTCAGTAAGTTGCCATAACAGCTGAGTCCAACTGTCCTGCAAGCAGCCCATTCTGTGTCATCCTTTCATTGTTGAATCTACACTCAGATTGCATACTCTATTTCATGGCTAATGCTTTTTGCAGATTCAAACCACATTCTCCACACATTTTCTCACCACCACACTAATTCAAGGTTCCAATTCAGATCCATTGTTGCACAAGGCACATCCTGGCGAGATTGATCAGACAGAGCAGGAGATGTGCAAGTACTATGAGCTGGGCTTATCATGGAGTTGCTCACCCTTCACAAGTTTGAGGAGAGAATCCAAAGATCCTTTTTTCATATAGGTCCTTTCGTTAGCATTTGTGACTCCCCAGGCCTGACAACCACCCCAGTTCTTGCCCAGTCAATCACTTGTATCAGACAATATCACCATCATTTATTTTAGGATGTTACTTCCTTTGTCTTTATTATGGTCAATTCCTAGAAGCATGTCCCTTCCAATGCCAGCTCCATCATCCACAAGTGCGTGGCAGACCACCAGGATACGTTGAAGGACAAAACTCTTCTCCCTCCTACCTATTATGGGTTGCTGAGGATGTATACTACCATATGCATCACACTTTCTGGGTGATCATTATCAGGTATTGGCAGATTTAGACTGGTTTATTATCTTTTGAATGCTAACTACCCTTTTAGTCACCATCTGCATTCTGCGTTGTAGAGGCACCATCAAACACATACAAGCTATGCATGGAAATGCTGCAGCTGAAAAACAGGAACAGGACAAAGACACAACTACTACCACCATGTTCATAGCAGGCAAGTTCAGAGCCACCCTGGATACACTCTTCAAGGTGCTATCAGATACTCAGCACTGGTTTGTGTTCTGCCCTATCCCAAGTGATTCACAGCTTCTGAACTAGTTGGGAGAATGACATGCCAAGGATAGGATTTGAAGCTTAGGTTTAATGGAGATCTTGATTAATGTTCACAAAGTGGCAGCGAATCCAGATGAACTTTGCACTCAATACAGAGAGCTGATAGCAAAGGTAGGCGCTATGAATGACTTAAGTTCAAACAAGTGAAAAGCTTCCTGGGCTTGCCAGAGACAACATGGTTCTCAGTCAATATGGGGTATGTTCCTAGGCTGATTCTCCAGATGATTGATATTTTTAATAGATTCGGATGGCAACAATGACCTGTGGATAAGGATTCATGATCATCCCAGGTCACCCACTAAATATTTGGAGCCCATATGAATGTAATAGGTCAGTAAGCAACTGTAACAATCAGCTAAGGCAACATATCATATGAGGGTCAACCAGATGTGTTGGGAGTGTTAGATAGTGATGATGACCCATGGATAAGGATCCATGATCATCCCAGGTCACCCACTGATTATTTAGAGCCCATAAGATGTTGATGAGAACCCAAATCATGATCTACAAGAGACGCATAAATGCACAGATTGACCTACTAAGACAAATAACCAAGTTGAGACCAAATCAAGCATGTTGGATGTGCTGCACATGCAATAGAGGCTGAGGAATGTGATGCATCTTCACTATCTATTCAGCCATTGTACTGCTTATTGTCTCCTTGTTTGTAGTCCTGAATTTTCATGGAATTTTATGCTATACATGTAATATGAAACTGGCAGTAAACAAGGTTTCTGCCAATGTTTGCCCTAAGTATGCTCTTTCTCCTAGCATAGTTACTTTCAACTGAGTATATCACTGGTCCTGGAAAAATCATGGAATTTTCCAGAATTTGCTGTGCCTGACTTCATTGCATCCTTGACGATTCCATACAAATTCACCACCTGAGATCAATGACAGCACACAAGTTCATTCCTACTTCTCACTCCTCCGTCAAAGAGTCTCTAGTTCTTGGCAGAGACTTCTCACCACTTGGGTCTCCATCCACATGGGTTGTGCTGTTGTACACCAACCCATCAGCTTGTCACATATCTGACTCCAACCTCATTACCTCTCATGAACCATCCTGGATGTGACAACAACAGTGTGTTGATGAAAAAAATGATCTCAATCATGGCAAGAACACTTTAGCATATGGTTCCTTACCATCTAGGTGTCCAAGCTGGTTGTCATTCAAGTCAACTCATCCTGCCACCTCGCCCCTGGCTAGTTCACCCACCACCTCACCAGTCAGTAGCTCTACTATCAGCTCTCCCCCTATTTCTTCCCTTCCCACCCTGTCTTTAGGCAAACGTCAACATATGACTACACACAAGTCCTCAGAACATTTTGTATAAAGGTGTGCTTCTCTCAACTGGTTGGCTGAAATGGACATCGCCTTGCACTCCTCCTCACTACTTGATGACACTTCTCACTCTCTTAATCATGCTGCTGGCCTCAATGTAAGTGCAACTTGGGTATTATTAATATGTACTTATTGTGTTCTCGTAGTTTGACACCGACAATGATGAAGAAACCATTTGCCATAGTGCAAGTTTACTTCTAGAGGCAACATATGCCCAGCATGGTGTCCAGCTGGCCAGGAAGAGGCTTACTGCCTACCTTGTCAAGGAGCATTCCGTGATGGAACGTTTTCATCAATTTCAAGCTACTTAAGTGGACCATCATCTTTTGAACATGGAGGCCAAGATTAGAACAGTTTGCCATGTGATGTGGGAGTGTTGCATTCCCTTTCCCAGCAAATCCCCACTCACACTGTGCCAATACAAAGAGCAAGACACCATTACCTGCTGAAGTAGTTGTCCATGCAACGTGTATACAAGCACTTAGTTCATATCTAATGTTCCTTGATGTATATATCTCAAATATATGTGAGTATGTAGACTCTTGACCCCGACTTGTGCTATTGCTGAAATGTTGTGTATTGTATATGTGGTCAGAGTGTTATAGTACGAGATAACTATAACTTGTCCCTGTGCATATCTAGGAGCTATCTAGAGGCATCCAGAGCCTAGCTGCACGCAATATAGAAATGTCAACAGCCAGTTGTGGCCAATGTCTCACCCTGGTCTCACCTTTGATTAGATAATTGTGTCATGCTCTCTACCAGGTACCACCAAGCCCAGAACACAGATGAAGGTAAACTATCTAACAGGTAAGCCACTTGTCCTTTAAAAAGACCACCTCCTCACCTCTACCATCTCCAGGGGTACCAGTTCTTTCACTTCCCCAACTTGTATTGCTGTACAGCTCTTTGAGGGTGGCAAGACCAAAGTTGAGGCCAAAAACGTTATTATTACTCCATTCCCAGCCATTCAAGCTCCTCAAAAGCACTCAAAACTACATCCATATATCCACCAGTATTCCTTCAGCCAAATCTACACCTGAAGCCACTGCTACCACCCATATTGGAACCCATTGACCTCAATACCTAGGATGACAGGGATGTCTAGGGAGACAGCATTAAAATAGATGAGAGGCAGATTGTCAGCTCAACAGGCACATTTGAACTTCAACAAGTACTAAATCATCGGTGGTGGGATCATTGGTTTGGAAATGGGTAGTACTTAGAGTCTACCCAGCGCCGGGGTCACTCTTGTTGAGTTCCTTGGTGGCATTGGTGGTGCTGGTATCGACAAGATTGCGTGAGTAATGCAGTCATGCCTTCATTTGTGTTGTCTCACTTTTTACAGAACATAGTTGTAAAAGATTCCAATGAAACAGGGACTCAAATTCAAGCTCGCCACCAAGGAGCTTTGGCTGACAATGTTGATGGTGAAGTCATCGTTGAGACACAATTCACCAAGGGCAACAAGAAAGACATAAGTTATGCCATTATTTTGTCTGCAAGAAACTAATCCCCTCCTTAGCTTGGAGTTAATCTTGTTTTGGTTTTGGTTGGCTGTCATCCATATAGAGGGTCATAGCCTTGAAGGTTGTTGTCAAGAAAGACAACAAGTGTCACATCATCATTGACGATCAGTTCAACATGTCAATTAAGAGTATTAAGTGCATCGATGATGTGACCTTTGAGCCAATGCTTGCTCACAAGAGTAAGGAGGAAGATATTGCCACTATTGAACTCCTCAAATCTGGCTACTGCCATATCAACTGTAGTGGCATTCCTTCTGTCATCTACACCCACAGAGATTGCCTGGGTTAGATAGATGGAATGAGAGCCAAAAGCTGCCAGCTTTCAATACAACATTGGAAAATTTCTCTTTGCTGCCAACTCCTGAGTCAAGACAAACCTCAATACAGAGGACTTTGTCAAGTTCATCTCTGAGAAGGAGAGTGACAAAATTCTCAGTGTGTACATCATTGGTGAGTTTTCTATGTCATGCTGTCATAAGAAGTGTGTTCAAGCAGAGTACAGTGGTACACAGCAAGCTTGCTATGCCCAGTGCCATCTCTCCCCTTGCCACTTTCTGCATAGCTGCCCTCATGCGCATCCAGGACCAGCTCCACCATGCCCATGCCCATCACATCACTGCCAGCCCTGTGCTATTCAACATGCTCCTGCACAAGCCAGACCTGTACTTGTAGGCAGCCCTTGCCCAGCTCATCCACCCCCTTCCACCCCACCTCCATAATCACAACCTTGCACTCTCCCTCCCTGATCTCCACCTCCTCCAAACAACACCACATTCACCTGATTTTGCACTCATCAGCTCATCTCTCTCCTAAATTGCATCCATCTGTGCAACAATGATGATGACAATCTTCACACTCTTCACTGTTTAATTGCTCTTGATTTCTGTGGTTGTTCCATCTCCTTCACCCTCACTGCCCTCACATGCAGGCTTGTCATCTTGAATAACTGCAGAACTGGCCCCTGGGGACTCAGATTGCTCAGTCTCCATGGCTACCCAAATATTGACAACAACGTCTTCTCTGTTCTACATAAGTTCCCCCTCCTTTCTGTAGTCAGTTTGTCTCCAGCTGCTCTTCCATTATCCTGGTGTGTCCAAACACAATACCTCTAGACTTGTGCTTCACATGTTGCACCCTGTCTGTGGTTGGCACACACCTTTCCTCCCTTAAGTTTGGTCCCTCCTCTAACAGGTCTCTGTTTCATCCTGCTCCTCTCTCTCTGGCCCTCTGCACCCTCAAAAAGATCGCATATACCACATCAATACCCATAGCACTCTACCCCTATCTATCATGATCTGTTTCTCATTTACATATAGGCCAGCCCAACCATCCAATGTCTCACTCAGACAAAATTGCCCCTGTTGACAACCTAAATATACTACTAATGGCTATTCAGATCACATTATCCACAGAAGACACTGTAGTTTTCATTCCTCCTCTGCAGGGATCAATCAAGGATGCTTCCAAGTTATCTCTGCCACAGCAATCTGACCCTGGTTCTGCTAATGTCATGTTTCTCCTAATCAACTGATCAACATCCCCCAACCCCACTTCCAACATCTCATCCTTTTATGAGAACACACCAGCATGGAACAGGCATATTCTTCCTTTGTCTGCATAGGCAGTACAGTCCTCTGAAGGTAGTAAGTTGGATCAATTGGCCATTGCTTGATCACTACCTCCATGGAATACTTTGAATACTCAGAACTCCCCTGTGCCACCCAAAGCCAAAGCAGAAGCTTGGCCTCAAAATGTCTTGAACAACTTGCGATAGGGGCAATCTAGTTCCAGTGGAATGGGCCAGACACTTGATGATCCTCTTGAAGTTGATCGTTCTCGCATGCACAAATGTGGTTCAGACACTGTCGCCAACATGGTGTATTCGAGTAAACGGACCAAGATTGAGAGTGAGTTTATGTTGGCAAAATGGCAGGGGAGCCCATACATTAGATCATCCAACCCATTCGTGAAGAACATAAAGTTAGTGTTTGCAGAAAGCAGTACAAAATGTTCCAACAAGCCATCAGTGCTGGTAGGCAAGCCACCTCAGGAGACATGCCCTGGCATGCAATTGCGATCTCGCTCTCTCCCTTTGAAGCCAGGAGGGATGGCCCAATGCCAGTGAGATGATCTTGGAGGCGATCCTCACTCTAGAGTATGGCACAAGCTCTGAAGACGTTGCTCATACAACATATGTGTACATATTGGCCATCCCATCACACAACACCACAGGTCACCAGTCACCCACCAATGGCGCCATGAGGACAACACTAACATGGGCACAACCACATCACACCATGCAAGGTGGGACGTGACTATGACATGCGAGCCATGCATGTGTCTTGTACCTACTTCACCCCCTCCAGTTGTTCAACGAGCCCAGAACCTTGTTCAACACACCCCATGTTGTCTCCATACATCCCTTGCCACTGACAAGTCCATTCATGATACAGTTGATGCGATGAGGACAAGAAGATGACAACACATCAATGGCAGGGATGCAATGTCCATGACTGTTATGCTTGGTCCAGGTAGGGCAAAGCGTAGCCTCAAAAGAACCTACAGGGACTAAAGGTTTGAAACTAGGTGACTACTGTCGACTAGGGCTAAGGGTTCTAAAGCCTGGGCGGTGGTAAGGCGCCTCAGAGTCACTAGGCAACAATTAGGTGACTAGGACTATCAATGACTAGACAACGGCTGTTGACTAGACCGAAAGGACCAGAAGACTATCGGTCTGCTGGGACTGAGGTGACTGACCAGCTAATGGCTGATTAGACCAAGGTACTGTTCACAAGACGGTGAACTGGGTACCCATGGACTAGAGGTTCAATGGACAAGCTCCCGTTCAGAGCACGGGTGGAGGCTCAAAGAGACAAAGGGCGATGGGAAGGAAGATCAATGGATTGCTAGTCTAGAGGTACAGGTGGTAACTCTGAGGAGAACTAGCTTAGAGAAAGGGAGAAAGAGAAAAAGGGAAGGTTTATATACCTAAGGTATAGAAACTGACAGGATATGAAAGAACTATTGTACACAGGAAGTGGTCAACGAGATGACTAAAGAGAATGCAATGGAATCGCATGGAATGTCCAAAAAGATGATGGAAATACTACGATTAGGAGGGGATGATGAGTCATCAGGCCAATGACTAAGAAGAAGTGAGTAATCGTAGGAAAGAGAAATAACATCCAGAACTTGTATGACTAAAACAAAGAAAGAAATCGTAACAATGACCAGACACTACCACAAGGGGACGATGGGATGCAGAGGTCTGTCACCACTAATGACATCACAAAGACGCTGATGCCAATGTGTACACAAGCACACCCACAGTATACTATATTCATGACAATGCATCATTAGTGAGCCCAATGGCTCATTGCAGTACCCCATGTATGGGGCAATGATGACTACAACATAATAGGGAATTGATTGCCACCACAACACAACATCAACAAGGACCCAAATACAGCTACAGTGCATCAGGCCTGATACAGCAGACTATTACCCCAATATATATGAGGGCCCAGCAATGTCCACAACCCCACCATGTCAAGGATATGACGAGGAGAGGACCCACACTCAGGATGGTGGGAGTACAAGTGTAGGTCCAATGAGAGCACCTACTCCTGGAGCAGGGTGTATTATGATTGGCAGGTTATCTTACATGACAACACCATGAACATATGTAGGTGGAAGAAAAGTTATAATGATATTCATGCTATTGCCTAGTCAATGCAAAGGTGAAGGTGAACAATGCAACTGCAGGAAGTCATGCTAAGCGGCCTACTACCCACAACTATTATAAATGTATGTGAACTTGACCAGGGCAGGTGTTGTGGGGTTGGGTTGTGTGGGGGTTTGATTCTTCCCCTGTATGTGGGGCTCTCAGCTGTGCATTGACTTAGTGTGGCTGCAAGGTGGAGTGGAGTGAAGCAAAGCATATTTTGTAATGCACTTTAAGCCAGTTTGATTGGATGAAGTCAAACAAAGTTGACTTCATCTACCTTGGGAGGTGGGGTGAAGTGGTTGGGAGTGCAGACTGATGGTTCCATCCAATCATGGCTGCTGTGGCCAATGCCAGGCTGCACCACTGCCACACTACTTGTAAGTTTTTCAACATAAGCAATTCGTAATTTTGTTAGACATCATAAGTACTAAGTCTACTTATTGTTGGTCTTGTAATTGACTAACTTCCTCAAGAGCACCTGATTTCACAAGTTCATCCATAGTTCTCTCAGTAACTAATCTCAAGATACCATAGTTTATCTCCTTTGCATTGAGACCTGGGGTGAAATTGAGGTAAGACTGCCTGTAGTAGAAAGCAGATGGTAGTTTGCATGGGCTGCATGGTAGAGCAAATGAGCAACACTCAGGGAAATGAATTGAATGTGGGTCAGAGAGTATGTTGAGTACCATATGTATATGTTAGTCAGTAAGCATGTGGGGCTGTACACTTAGCATCTCAGCCTTGACTCCCAAAGCCAATATCTCATCAATGCACTACAACTTACAGATTGGAATCTAGAGCAAGGGCACATTGATACAATGTGTACAGGGGCTATATTTTCTGGATATATCTCACTATTGCTAAATATACTATACTTCATCTTACTTTGTGAACTCAATGAAGTGACTTACTTCCCAATTCAGTCACAACGAACTGTGTCAAAGTGTCACATATTCAAACTGAACCAGATTTACTTTGAAGTTACTTCAGTTTGGTGGCAACACTATATTGACTGTGTTGACTCTCATAGCACTGTGGGCTGCTGGCAGACTGTGACTTGGCTGTTGCAATGCTGTGGTTGCTGGTAGATTGTGGGCTGTCTGTGGCTCAGCTGTTGGTTGCTGGTTGCCTGGGGGATGCTTTAATATTATGAAATGCTGTGTTTGAAATCTGGGTTTTGCTGATGTACTTCAGCAGGTGGATATGAAGTAAATGGACTGGTCAGTTCACAAATATCTAATTTGTATCATGTTATTAATAATGAACCATGCTAAGTGGAATTAAGTTGGGGGGAATGCGAATGGGTGAATGGGTAACAAGTTGGCTACAATTGATATGTACTATGTAGATTGTGGTCTAGCTTATGAATCAATAGGAGTCCAGCAGAAAGATCTCACTTGACCAAGACAGTATTTGGGAACAGTACAATGTTCACGAATTGTCATGTATACATGATACAAATGGTGTATGAAACTACAATGGAAGGGAGTATTGGTCACCAGTGTGTCAACCTGTAAACGACAAGATGGTAATACAGATCATTGGGAGTCACTGATAATGCAAACGCCAGGGACAAGACAAAATTATGTGGTATGCAAAACTGATCATACATCATGAAATTGCCAGGCTTCATTCAGGAGAATAGATAACAGAGTTGACACGATCTGTGTGCTCCTGAAATGGACCTGCCACAGTCTGACCAGTGGTTGCATCCCAAACCCTAATGGTCTCAATCAAAGAGGCAATATGTGTAGCATTAGGTGGATGAGGTGGGACATAGGGTTGAGGTGGCGAGAAAGGTCTGTGATATATTCAAGTGCAAAGCTTAGCATCTAAGAGAGAGAACCTCATGAGTTCATGGATGGCATCCACCATAGAAAACTTCACTGCTAATAACGAGGTCTGTTGCCACAAAAATTGACTTAGTAAGTTTACAAGGACATTCTGAAAGCAGGAACATACACAATTGAATTTATGCCTAGCAGGCTCATGGACAGAGGATGTGGTCAGAAGTAAAGGTGTGAGAAAAATAACTTTATGCCAGACCCCAGATCAACACAGGTGAAGTCATTTCTGCCCTTGCATCCTTGCCTTGACCAAAATCAGTTTTAAATACCAGCTATTTCATTCTCCCTCCTGGCTTCTGAATCAAAGCACACAAGCCGATGTAGCAAGCACAATACCATTTTCTTGAATGCTTTTGATGAGAAATGTTCAATTATGTGGCCCAGTGGAGACAAGGAACTGCCAATCAAGTAAATGAAACACCAAAGTAAGGTTGAAGTAAGATGGTATAGAGAGAATAGAATTATTTACAACCATAATCTTTGAAGTGGTTCCCTACTTTTGTCCATAAATAAGGTATCCATGATGAGAATATTGTCAGTAGGTACTCTGTCCCAGGTATTCTCAAAGTGACAGAAAAGAAAGCATATGTAGGACCTTCTCCCCTTAAGCTTACCATACTGTCCCTCTGGCTCAACTGCACGATAGTTGAGGATGCCAATCGCCCACTCATTTCCTTTGACATCAATAAAAGTTGACAAGTCAACTTGGATAATTGTAAATGTGGGGCCAGTGTAACTGGGCTTGATGGTGAACTCATAGTAGTCTGTCATGTTGCTTGGATCCACCTTGCATTCCATATCCCTGATGGCCATTATGATGCACAACTGTAAGCTCTGGCAGAAGAGCATGAAAGTGGTATCCCCATGGACCATTCCCCATTCATCAGGGAAACATCAATGTCAATGATATGGTAACATGCAGGTGAGTGAGGAATG
>JBBPMY010000367.1:0-17991 GCA_038090615.1 Phylloporus gajari
AGAAACTGACGGAATATGAAGAACTAGTTGTACACAGGAAATAGTCAGCAAGATGACTAAATGGAATGCGATAGAATCGCATGGAATGTTCGGGGAAATGAAGGAAGAACTACGATTAGGAGATGATGATGAGTCATCGGGCCAATGACCAAGAAGAAGTGAGTAATCGTAGGAAAAAGAAACAATGTCCAGAACTCGTATAGCTAGGCAAAGAAAGAAATCGTAACAAGCAGTCTTTCTTCGTGATTTTGTTAAGTCCTCTGAAGTCAATGCAGAGGCGGAGGGAACCATCCTTTTTGCAGACAAAGAGGACCGGAGTGGCGTGGGAGGAAGAGGAGGGTCAGATAAATCCGATGGAGAGATGCTCATCGAGGAACACTCAGAGGGACTCGAGTTCGGAGGGAGAAAGGGAGTAGGTGGTACCCAGCGGAGAACTAGCTCCTTCTTCAAGTTTGATCTTGAGGTCATGCTCACGGTGGGGTGCTATGGTGTCAGCCCTTTGCTTACTGAAAACATTGGCAAAGTCATGATACTCTGGAGGGACTCCAGAGAGATTGATTTCTTTGGGCTCAGAAGAGGTGGAGTGTAGATGGGTATCTTGAGGATGGAGTTGCAGGCTATACTACATGGAGCCTTCTAGGCAACAGGCCAGAGCAAACGCAGGTGCGCTTACTAGTGCAATATGGGGAGCCTGGTGGTTGGAGAAACTTGGTGGATCAGGGGATGGAGTTTCAGCCTTGACCTGAGGGGTTGGAGGCTGCGGAGGAGAGCTCAGCTTTGTTGGCATGGACTGCTTAGTTGAACGGAAAGAGATACTGCTCAAAACCCAATCAATCGACAGATTGTAGCGGGTGAGCCAGTTGTGTCCGAGTACAAGGTATCCAACGGAGTGACATAAAATGTTGTTGGAGTGATATCACCAGTTTCAAAACGGACATGGAGATTGATTGCTTGAGTAATAGTGGAGTTTGAGGTCCCATCAAAGAGTCAGAGTTGTAGTGGAGGCACAGGGTAAGTTGAAAGATTATGGTCATTAATAAATGTTGTATCTATAAAACAATCAGAGGAGCCAGAGTCTATGAGAGCGGAGAATGAAAGAATAGGATAAGAAGCTAAAGAGACAGAGGGCATAAGGGACTTGGGATCGGAGAGAGCGGACGCATTGAGTCTGATCTCCTTGGGTGCATGGTCAGGTTCAATGCAACCTCCTACCCGTGCGGAGTCACGGAGGTTGCTGATTATTTTTTTGTCTCTGAGGAGACCTCTGGTTGGATTTCCAGAGCCTTGGTAGAGGCAGTGCGAGCTTTGGATGCTCTGGAGGTGGACTTAGGGCATTCCTTGGCCATGTGTCTGCCGCTTCCACAGAACATGCAAAGTTTATTGTCAAAGCACCTTTTCCATTCTGCGACAGTGAGTTTGCTGTTGCTCCCTAATTTGGAGGAGAGGTCGGGCTTCGGAGTTGTGGGGGTGGCTTTTCCCTTGGACTCCTTGGAGTCCCTGGAGTCTTTCGAGCCACCAGAGCTAGGTGTGAAGGAGGACAAGGCAGAAGGCTTGTCGGAGTTCTTCGAGGAGGAGGTTGTAGGCTTGGCCTGGCAATTGACCTCGGACTTGCGTTCCCAGTATCGAGCATCTATAGTGTGGGCGAGGGTGCAAAGCCCTTCTATTGTTGGAGGTTTGCCAACATGGGAGATTTCATCCTTGATACGGTCTGGCAGACCATTATAGAAATGGTGCTGGAGGGCGCCTCCTCTGTAGCCTCAGACTTGAGAGGTGAGGTGATTGAACTCCACGACGTACTTATTTATGTGCTGTCCATCCTTCATCGACAGATGATCTAATTGATGCTCGGCATCTCCTACTGGATCGTGTGGCCCAAAGTTCATCTGGAGTTCCTTGATGAACTCCTTGTAGTTGTCCATCCAGATCGGACGGAGGTCCGGATCTACCATTTCTAGGAGATTGGGCTCGAACCATTCAAGGGCGATCCCCTTTAGATATGATTGGGCAAAAGTGACTTTTGCTCGGTCTGATGCAAAGGCCCTGGGTTGGTCCTGGAAGTTTAACTCGCATTGCACGAGAAACACTCAGAGTTTGCACAGATCAGTACCATCAAACTGGTCTGGTTCTCAGACTTTAGTTCGCTGGCTTGATTCGGAGGTGGAGGGATGCCAGGAGGACTTGGCTAGGCTTTCTATGGCATTAGTCAAGTGGGTGAGGGCATCTTTTGGTACATGAGCTTTGGGGCTCATTGAGTAGCTATGGACTAGCTCATTGATCTCATCCTTGTCCGAGGCATCTCCAGGGTCATCTCCAGGGTTCCTTCCTTGGTCTACTGGACCTTTGGAGGGTTTGTCTGCCGCTGGAGTCCCATATATGTTGTCTGATTGACGACTAGGCAGAGTTGCTACATTGACAGGAGCTCTAGTGGCGGTTGTGGGGGGTGAAGATGAGGGTCTTTTGAGGAATCCTACGGCGGAGATGGAGTCGTGTGTCTGCGGATGGGCAGTGAAACTGAAACATGTGCTGCTTGTGTCCCTAAGTGGGATGTTGACGACCGATATGCTGCCTTCTCTTGGGGCCGGGGTTGGGTCTGTACTGGGGAGCTTTTGTGCTACTAACTTTGCTTTTGCGCAAGTGGCCATAAGGACTTGTGACAAGTGGGAGTTCGAATATACTGTTAAGTCTGGGTTGACTCCTGAGGGGAACTCTGAAACTCTGGAGTTCTGGACAGATGGGACATTGGCTTCACCTTATGTGGTGTGCCCTTGTCAAAGTCCTGTCCCATATTTGGGTTGGAGGTCAGAGGTAATCAGAGGAGAGTACTAAGTACTCAAGTGAGAGGAAGGAGTAGAGACTAATTTAATATTTGAACTGAACTATGTACAGACTATGGGTACACTATTTATATGGAGATTGGGGCTATGGATTTGTAAGACTGACGAGTGTCTTTGTAAGAAATTACTAAGTCTAAGGTCAGAGGTAGCATGCACCAGAGCTGTGCATGAAATGTAGGCACAGTGGGAGAACGTCTAAATATGGTAAGTTACTAAATATGGTGAAAGCTTACTAATAGACAAGAGATCATGATAAAACAAAGTCCTACTATCTCCGGGTGCGATAAGATAGAAAATGCACCGGAGATCAAGAGTATAAAAAGCAGAGTTCAGAGATAGGCTTAGATGAAAAATGATGATCGTGACATATGGGTACTATGGTCATAATCTAAGTGGCTGTGCAACTGAAGGGCTATTTACTCCTGTAGTAGTGTTTTTGGCAGTAGATGATGTGGGAGTGATAGCCCTCTCTCTTTTCTTGGACAGTTGGGAGCTATCCATTTCATTGTCTGAGCTGACTGGTGCCATAGCCACCCATGAGCCTTCATTCACCTTGACCTCCCCATCCAAGGTCATCAGCTTCTTGATGTTCTCTGTGGTCAGACCTATGTTTGTCAGCTTGGTCAGGATTTTTTCAATGACCATGTTGGAGACCTGTACAGCAAATTTGCTTTCATCCAGGAACTTCTCCAATCTGACCATCCCCACCCTAGAATGCATTGGCTTAGATGGGTTGTTAGAGCCTATGCTACGCAGGTTAGACCACTTGTTAGCCAACCATGATGGCAAGTCAGGCTGCTGTTGGAAAGACAAGGAATGGTGTCATAAACCATCACATAGTGTGCAAGATCCACTTTGGTGGAGTGATTGGTGGCCTCAGCAAGAAGATCATCCACACTGCAAGAGAATGTCTTATCTGGAGAAACAAACACTCACCCTAGGGTTATTATTCCCTGGCAGAAGTTGCTCACACTCTAGGCACACTGGAACAGCTCCCAATTACACATTTTTACAGTGTTATAAAACACCTTTGGTGCAATCCTGGCACTGTTTCAGACACAAAGGTATCTAGGGCACATGCTATATGAATAAATCAAATACACCCACTTGAGTCAAAAATTCATGATACTTATATGGGATACAAGTAATGAGACTCTTCACTGTAGACAACACCTGTGAGAATCACCTGAGCCTCTTACTACTCACCTCTCAAGAGTACCAGTAAAATGTCCTGAAGGGGGTCTGCCAAGAAAGCAGGGGTACAGCTCTCCTCTCCCTTCAGGTTGGTGGTCCTGCTGTATCTCCCCAGGACAATTACTTTATTTCCTTGAAAGGTCAAGTTCTGAGGCCTGTTTGAGTTACAAAGTCAGATTTGCAGGAATTGTGCAACACAAGTAGACAGCTGGGTGCTGATGAACAGGGCATAGATGACATGTCTCCACATCCTGTCTGAGCAGTCAAGGTATTCTCTGATTGCCACCTCATCCCAGATCTACATGCCATTTCCCAAAAAAAGACTCTAGCTTCCACTTAGGAAAAAAAGAACTCATACTTGTAGTGACTAAACTAGACTTCTTTGAGGAAGGAGTAGCCCCTGTCTGTCATGGCCATATCATTGATGATGTGTGACTCCAGTATGACTAGCCAAGTGCTTTCTTGGCTGAGAGAAATAAACATGTCCCTCACATCCCAGATCAGTCTCTCCATTCTGCTTCAGAGTTGATTGAGATACAGCACCTCAGTCCTGATGAATATCCATGCATGATCTAGATTGATGAAAATCTTGGGGTCCTGCACCTACAAGTACACCAGAGCAGATGTTGCCTGTTGGAGCTCCCAAATCATGTTGAATGTGATAGGAGTTTCAAGCTTTAGCATGAGGCTGTCTATCTGCACAACAGAGCTGGACAAAGAAAGGCAGGGTGAGTGAACTTTCCCCTGACAGTTGCACTGGTTTTGTTCACTCAATAGTATCTTCTTCTATCTTGTGCATTGGCTCTTCATTGGTGAGGGCTTCATACAGCACCACCACTCAACAGAAGTATTTGAGCTTTGCAAGCAATAGGGTAAGGTTGGTCATGTCCATGAAGGAGCCATTGTCATACAGGGCCATCAGTCAGATGAAGCACCAGATAGGGTTATCCCAGGCCTCTGGTCTCTTCAACTATAGAGTTTACACAAGTGACCAGCAGAACTCCTGATATGCCAGAATCACCTCCACTACACTGTCCTGTGACTGCTCTGTTATGTCCTTGATCAAATGCTGTATGAGTGAACAAAGGTTCTCCTGCTGAGTCTCAGTGTACATGAATGGCATCTGGAACTTGTGCCTTCATTCCTTTTGCACCATTGCCTGAATCATTTGCACAAAAAACTCTAGGTAGTTGTCATTGTTGTCTGAGAGAAAGCAGAAGTACTTTGACCTGCATTCCTGGCATGTCTGTGAGCATGCCCATAGGTTTTCTCACAATGTCAAGGAAGAAACACTCACTGCTCAGGTGAAAATCCTGGCCCATTCAACAGCACTTTTGCCACAATAAATGAATTAGGGGTTTCTTGCCAAAAAGTCTTCACTCAGCTGTGGTGCTTCCTTATGACTTTCTCCAGTGAAGCAAACAATCCCCTCCCCTCTGTCAACAAATGCCCCTGTTTCATCTTCCAGGTGGCCTTTCTCTGCTTGCTGGCCCTCTGAATGTCTACAAGGGACTCATCCCACATCATGATCTTCAGAAGCAGGGGCTGGTCACAGTTGGAGCTGACAGTGAGGACAGCATTGCCCCTCACCATAGACAAGAACTGTAGGCATAGGTAGTCTCACATGTCCAGGTTTCTTTCTGCCATTGCACTGTTATCCATCTTGAAAAACTTCTGACCCATACCTTGAAAGATAGCCTAGACCATCATCTCTTTGTGGTCTGTGTTGCATACCAAGCCTTTTCCATACTCTGTCCTGGAGTATCTCAGCAGTGTTTGAAAGTCATGAATGCTGTGTCTACAGTTCACTGGATCAGCCCTACAATTATATCCTGGCACAGGAGCCACAATTCCCTTCACTGGAGGCTCACCTGCCTGTGGAATGAGCACTCTCTCAGGTTGTTCACAGATGTTGCACCACTCACAAAATGTCAGGAATGCCACCTTTTCTAATTTGCTCATGGCAATGCCATGCTTGTTCTTCATGTGACCTAGCACAGCCTCTGAGCCAATACTGGCCTCATACTTTGGGCAGATAAGTATTAACAGCTGCACATGCAAGCACAAACAGAGTGGGTTGAGGACTTCATTGTATATCAGATGATTCTCCCTAGGAAGGATCTTCAAGACCTATTGCCTGCCTGTTCACAGCTGCCCATCAGAACTCCAATCAAAACTCAACAGTGAGGTGTTCTTCACAAACTTATCCCTGTCCTCTGGAGTGGAGGTAAGGCCCACTTGGCTTAGGAATCCTAGGAGAGACCTTCCTCCTGCTTTGGCAGGTTCTATGTCATTCAAGCTTGTCAGACTCAGATGCAATTCTCCTGGTGTGAACTTGCTGAGGAACAACAAGGCCAATTTGAAACCATCAGAAATATGATAAACACACTACCTGTTGACCCTTCTATCCCATCTCACTGCTTAATTGAGACTGTAAAGTGAAGGTAGTGTTTATCAGAAACTGTTGCTTGCTGGAGACACACAAGAGGTGTTTCCCACCCTCACACTGACCCATCAGAACAACATCATCCTGAGCTTGCTCCAAACACCACAGGCTCACATCCTCCAGTAGAGGGGATTAAGCAACTCACATGTTGGCCAAATGTAAAAGAGCCTTATTGCCAGATGACATAGAAGTATGCCCCCATCAGGCATCCCACTTGGGTGGTGGACCCTGCATCGATAATGGCTCACTTCCAATCACATGCATCTGCTTGACATGCTTCATGAATGTCTCTCTGCTTGCAAAGGAGTGGCCACAGCAATCAACAAGGCAGTGCAGCTTGCTGCACTTTCTTTCAATGGTGTATCTCTTGCCAGTGACATCAATTGGAGGAATCTCAGAGTGCTGGCTCCATCAGTGATGGTTTTAGGTGGCATTGGTTTTGAAGGACTGGTTGTAGTCTGTGCAAGGGAAGAACATGAGCAAGGCAAGCCTGGGTCAGCTTGGGCTGATCAAGCTTTTGCACAGATCTGAAATGAAATATGCATGGAACATTGCCCAGGCAGGCAAGCTGATTGGCTGGGATTTTACACTTTAGCTATATATGGTGCTAGTCTAATGGGGCATGAATAGCCATTTTGATGGAGATTGGCTCACCTAATCCAGCCTGACCATTCTCTGACACCCCCCTTTCAATTGCTAGCTGCACTTTCCCATAAAGTGCCAGGTGAATCACCAATAATCATCTTTCTAAGGTGAGATTCTTGAGGGAGGGTGTCAAAACTCAGATCTGAGTCGAGTGATGTCATTGCCACCCAACTCTTGCTGACTCAGCCACTCTGATCATGATTGGCATGTGAGAGAGCTTGGCAAATGAGGACCTAACTTCTTAAGAATGAAGTCTAATAAGTGGTGTATGAGAGAGCAAAGCCCTCCCTCATTCAGCCAGGCTGATGGTCACATCACAGTGAGACATACCTTGAAACAAGCTGAATTGAGACTTGGCATGTCTAACATAGGGGTTGTGGTCACCATCAATTGAGTGCCACATCTGAGGGGTGACCAGTGGATGTCAAAAGCAACAGCATGTAGGGCTAGCCCTTATTGACATGGCCTGAGTCCCCAGATCCAGACCCAATTTATTGGTGATGGCTCTTATCACATAATATGTAGCTAGAAGAGAAGTGTGAGGTCCCAATTCAACTATATAGCCAGTTGCCAAGAAGAAGGTCACTTCCTTTGATTTAAGAACGTGCTAATTCTCATCTTCCAGTTGGTTTCTGTTGCCTTCTTTTCCTCCACACCTGAGAGTCTAGAGATTGTTGCCACTGCCTTCTCCAACTCATCATCCCATCTCCTATCATTAATGTAGGCAAACAAGGAACTGGCCAAATACTGTGTTAAAGAACACTTCATCTCCTCTTCTTATATTCTTGTGTTTGAATGCATGATTGATGACAGATGGGAGAAACTCAACAATTGCTTTCAGTTCCTCCAGAAACAAATTGGACCCTCAGTTTTTGAACAGAATTGCCCTGAGGTTGTGATGGCATGTGACATAGCCTCAAATAGCAATGTTGGCAGAATCACAGTGAGGGTAGCTCACTGTGGCCAGGACCCACAAGATCAAATGTGTGATGGGCAGGCCCATTGCTGAGTCCTTGACAGTCCTCTTTCATAGTTGAGTTGATCACATAGATGAAAGTCTGAAAAGCATCTTTTGCCTACTGTCAGGTAAACTAGGTGAAGCATCAGTTGGCACTCATGAGTCTGAAAGCTAGTAAGCCAGAATGTGGCTGCACTGTCTTGGAGGGTGCTTACTGCATTGGATAACGTGAGGGGGGCAGGTTAGCCCCCATAAAACACAGTGCAAATACATTTTTTGATTGGCATATTGGCTGGCCACCAATATATGATACCCCCTGTAGCTGCTTGTGGTGGCCCTCACCCTGTGCCACTTATCTTTGCTTGCCCCCCCTTGAACCTGGGAGATTCTTGTGTTATGCAAGCTTTCAGTGGCAGCCAAGAAAAGTGATGTTGTTCAGAGTCAGGGTTCAAGAGGTGGCATTGGGGGCATATAGGTTGAGCATTTTGGTGTGAGGGGGCATGGACCAAATTGAGTGGCTCACCAGCTCAGAGTCAGACTGCTATCTGCAAGCCCATAGACAAGGACTCATGTAGATAGAAGAAAGAAAAGACTGTCCACCTTCCCCTTCCTCCATCCATTACATGTGTGCCAATTGTGAAGTTGGGACAAGGGACTAAGCTTTCAGGGATGAGCACCCATAGGTTCAGTTCTGGGAATTCTGGCCTGTCACTATGAACCCTCCTCCTCCTCCTCAAGGTTGTGTGTGTTAGAGTGGTGGTGTCAGAGGTGGTGTGCAGAAATGGCTGTCAAAGCAACATCATTCACATATAGCATACTTGAGCACATGCTGCCCTCATGGGTACTTGGTTGTGCCCACCACCATACTGACCCTGTGACCAAACTTTCTATTTTAGACAGGGATCACATGTGGCTACTTGACTTGTTAGCACTTGACTTGTGACTTTTGTGTGCATATTTATTCATGAGCAACATCACCCCACCATGAAAAACCCAGCCTGTTGATTCTAACACAATATTGAGACCTTGGGCTACTATGTAGAGTGTTTACTGCAGCAGCAACCTCACCCAAGGACATGTAGCAGTGCTCTCTGACCTCCAAAGGTATCTCATGGTCTTATACCACACCTTTGTCTATTCTGCATTTGACAATGTCACTGTGGACAAGGGGGGCATATACCAGAGGCTTATCAATGCCAACCTTTTGACATGTACTGATGCTAATGCCATTGCACAGTGGACCCAATTTCCCAACACCTCAGACAAATTGACTAAGCCAGAGAATGTTGTTTTCAGCCCACTTCTCAACGTCATGTGAAATATTTTCAAACAAGTGCTGTGCAACATCATCTTCCAGATCATGCTCTCTAAAACCCCCTTATTGGAATGCAGGAACACATTCCACCTGGATGCATATGTAACATGGAAATGTGATGAGTCTTTGGGAGGGACACACTGGTGGGACATTGCCATTCCTTGCAAGTTCAAGAAGAAAGATAGATGAGCTGTCAAGAGAAATGTGTGTCACAAGTCTGCTTGCCTTCACTTGCCTTCACTGACCCCCAATTTCATTAGAATGAAGAGAAGATAATATGGAGCTTGCACAGCATCATGTATGAAGATCTGTGTCACCACTTTGCTTTAGGAATCACAATTGAGGACAAGAATCTGAGAGTCTGGTAGCATGGCCAGGCGTTCATGGTAGCCTTAGAGCCACTTGATTTCATAGCAGTATTGCATGTTTCATTGTATCTGTCATCTCCAGCACTGAATGGATGTTCATTTTCTAGAAAATCAACAATGTGATTCACCTCTTTTGCTTGATCATGAGGGAGGTTGAGCTTAAGCTTGTATGGGATCCCAATGTCAAATGTATCTTGAATATAAATTCACAATTGATGGAGAAATCTTCACCACAATAAGCCTACTTGTGACATATGATGCTGACATGATGGTTGGTCATGCTACTCAGGTATACAAAGCCAAGGATGAGAGAGGAAACATCATGACAGTAAAGAACTCATGGTGAGATCACAACTGTGACCTAGAGAGCATAATCCTGGTCAAGATTTTCCAGGATATTGAAGCACAACTTGGTAGAGCAGAGCATGGGTATGGCTAACCTATGTAGGTTATGGGTATGAGTACATAGGAGTATGGATATGGGTTTATGTTTTTGATACCCACACTCAAACCCATATCCATGACATGGGTATGGGTATCAGTGTGGATATGGGTGTGGGTATAGACATTGTACACCCTATACCTTGGCCATGGGTATGGGTGTGGGTGGGTGTGGGTGTGGGTATGTATATGGGTAAATGTATGAGAGTGTGACACATTGTTTGGCTTATGTTTGTGGCTGGTTCATATGTCATAGGAGCTACTGTCAACCAATGTCACAAGCCATGAATAACAGATCTACTGGCAAACAAGTTCCAAAGCCCTCTGAAAAGGCCAAGGCTACATTTCCACAGTAGTCCACTCAACCTACAGCCACCAAGAAGTGGAGGTATGACAACAATCTATCTGAGAAGTCCAACACTCTCAAAAAGGTAAAACTGAACCCAGAGCACAGTGACTGAGTCAATTACATCCATACTGAAATCTAACACCATTCTGAAGAGACAGCAGAAACATCTGCCCCAGCTAGTAGTACAGACACTGATGATGACAGTACCAGACCACCATCACCCAAATCACATAGCAAGGATAGCACCAGCGAAAGTGAAGAAGTGATTGCAGAAACACCACAAGAAGAACTACATGAGCATTTGAAAACACAGAAATAACATTCTAATCCCAGTTCTAGAGCATCTAATGAAAGACTGGACATCTCCAATCTATGCATTCTTTGTGGTCAACCCAGCAATCAAAGAAATGAATGGCAACTGCTTATATGTGTTCAAATGTGCCACTTATAGTTGCAAGGCAACTATTCAAAGATATCTTGATATGCAAGATACCCAATAAACAGGAAACATGTACAAACATGTGAGAAAATGCTGGGGGGTAGATGCCATGAATGCTGCAGATGCTGTAAAAGATGTGACTGAAGCACACACAAAAATTGTGACCAGCATACTGACAACAGGAAAATTAATGACTACATTTGAGAGAAAGGCAAAGAGTAATGTTACTTACTCACACATACCCTACACTCATATGGAGACCAGGTACATAGTAGACTTGTGAGTAAACACTTAATATTGATGTATGTAGGATTGAAATTGTTCATTGAGTATGCATGAAGCTCCAACCATTTTTAATTGTCAATTATTCTGCCTTTTAACGTTGATGAAAACCAGACACCTGTTATGCTTGGTCCAGGTAGGACAAAGCATAGCCTCAGAAACCCTATACTAGAGCTAAGATTTCATAGGACTGGACAGTGGTAAAGTGTCATAGAGTCACTAGGCAACAATTAGGTGACTAGGACTATCAATGACCAGACAATGATAGTTGACTGGATCTAAGGTAATGAGGAAGGGTCCTTCTCACTTTGGTGTGAACTTCGGATTAGTCAGATGTTTCAAATTCTGGGCTTCTAGCCACACTTTATCTCCTTTAGTGAAAGGAGTGAACTTCTGATGGGTGCGGGATGCCATTACTTGGCAGGCAAGTTTGTGAGTGGTGAGGGCTTCATCTCAGGCAGTGGTGAGAGTTTTCAGTCATTGTTCTACAGCAGGGAGATGAGGTTCAGGAAGGATGGTAGGTAGGGCACGGGGTTCGTAGCCCATCATGAAGTAAAATGGAGATTGACTGGTAGTGGAGTGAGGGCAGTGATTATGGGCGAATTCAGCATGGGATAACTTCTATGACCAGGAAGTAGGATTTGTGTCACAGAAGATGCAGAGATAGGTTTCAAGTTCTTGGTTTACTCATTCAGTTTCACCATCGGTCTGAGGGTGGTAGGTGGTAGAAAGGGCAAGGTCATAGTTGAGGAGTTTGCCAAATTCTTTGGCAAAGTTAGAGGTGAATTGTGGACCACAATCAGAGATAATCTTGTTATAGAGTCCAAAGTGTTTGTAGACATGGTGGAGGAAAAGTTCTGCAACACCCTTGGCAGTGACAGTATTGGTAGTAGGGATAAAAATACCCCCTTTGTAGGTGTGGTCTACCATGACCAACACAGAGTTAAAACCAGCGGAAGAGGGTAGACCGACAATGAGGTCACAGGAGATGGATTGGAACAGACAGATGCTGGTAGCGTGAATAGGAGTAAGTGGCAGGACAGTCAGGTGTGTATTAACCTTGTTTTGTTAACACACCCTGCAACCTTCCACATACTTTTGGACATAAGTGGCAAAGCCAGGCCACTAGAATTCAGCAGAGACAAGTTGGCAGGTTTTGAGATAGCTGGGGTGACTGGCCAATTCATGGTCATGACAATGTTTGAGAATGGAGTGACAAAGGGAGTCATCGGGGGGAATGTAGACATGACAATGTTTGAGAATGGAGTGACAAAGGGAGTCATCAGGGGGAATGTAGACACATCCTTTGTAAGTAAGGACATCATCAGTGATTTGCCAGTTGGAGAGTTGAGAGTGGAGATAGGCCAGGGATGAGATATCCATCAGTTGGAGATGCTGGAGCATTAGGGGGTTGGAGATGGAGGTGGAAGAGATGAGAGTATGGAGGGTGCTGTCAATTACATTGACAAACAATGATGGTGGTAGGAGAATGACACCTTTGTTATTGGTGTTGGTGGAGGGGATGAGGTCAGGGCAGCAAGAGAGGGCATCAGCTGCAAGGAGTTTACCAGAGACATGGACAAGATGGAGATCGAAGTCCTGGAGATCAAGTAACCAACAAGCTTGTCGTCAGTTGAGATTTCAGGCTTCCTTAAAATAAAGAAGGTTTTTGTGGTCAGTGAAGACATGTATGTGATGGGGGGAGCCATGGAGGTAATGGTGCCAAGCTTTGAGTCTGCGGATGACAGCAAGGAGTTCTCAATCATAGATATTGTAACTTTGTTCAGCATCACTGAATGTCTGGGAGAGATAGGAACAGGGGTGCCATTCCCTGTTGATGTTGGTTTGGAGCAAAATTCCCCCAGAAGCATATTTGGACGTATTGGTGGCAATGGCAAAGGGTTTGGCGGGGTCTGGGAGTTGGAAGACCAAACAAGCAAGGAAGAGTTTCTTGAGAGACTGGAAGGATGTTTCACAGTTAGAGGTCCAATTCCAACGATGGTCTTTCTTGGTGAGATCTAGGAGTGGATGAGCAACAGTATAGTAGTCTGGGATGAAGTGACAATAGAAATTGGTGAAACCTAAGAATGACCAGATATCTTTAGGTTTAGAGGAGGTGGGCCATTTGGCAATGCTGTTGAGTTTGACAGGGTCCATGGCGAGTTGACCTGGTTTGACAATCATACTGAGGTATTCCACCTCAGAGGAGGTGAACTGACATTTTTCAAGTTTAAGATGAAGGTCAAGTTCAGTCATTTGTTGTAGGACTTGCTTAGTCTGTTCTGTATGAGTTGCTTTGTCAGGGGAGAAGATGAGGAGGTTGTCCATGTAGATGACAAGCCATCCTTCAGTGATCATGTCTCTGAAAGAATCATTCATAAAGCATTAGAATGTAGTGGGAGAGTTGCACATTCCAAAAAACATAACTGTGGGTTCAAAGAGGTCATGATGAGTAACAAAGGTGGCTTTCCACTGATGACCATCTTTGATGCAGACATTGTTGTAACCCCATCTGATGTCAAACTTAGTGAACACACAGGCATCCTTGAGGTTGGAGATGAGAGGGAGAGGGTATGTGTCCCAAACAGTATGTTTGTTGAGATAGTGGTAATCTTGGCAAGGACGGAGTTTACCATCTTTCTTCTTGACGAAGAAGAAGGGGGATGCCTGAGGCAAGGAAGAAGGGCAGATCTTTCCTAATGCAAGATTCTCATCAATGAATTCATCTGTGGCTTTTTGTTCATCTGGTAACAAAGGGTAGAGTTTGCCAATCTTGAGAGTGAAATCTTCCTTAAGGTTGATTTCGTGGTCATAGGGGTGAGATGGAGGGACATGGTCTGTAGCTTCCTTGAAGAAGACTTGGGTAAAGTCAGTATTCAGGAGGAAGAGTGACTTTGGGTTTGGCTAGTTCTGTGGCCATAGCAAGTTTGGTAGCTGTGGTAAGTTTGGCCACAACAGAGGAGTTGGGTAGGAAATGTTTGACATCTCCTCAAATGATGCGATGGATAGTTCTGTTGGTCATTGCTTGATCAACATAGGCAGATTCCTCTTTATAGTTGAGGTATTCAAAGAGACAAGAGTCATAGATGGCAGAGACATTGTGGTGGTCAGGGATAGAATGGGAGATTCCTGGTCATATAAAATAGGAATTGTGTTGGTCTGTGTCTGAGATGAAGTCATCATAGAGTTCCTTTGACTGGTCTGTGGTTTCTGAGATGGAAAGGGTGTGAGTTTTCCAGTCAATAGTGGGGTTGGCATGGCAGAGCCAGGGGAGTCCAAGGATGATATCCTTGTTGCCACAGCTCATGACATGGAAAAGGACATGGTGGGTGATCCCTTTGATGTTGACAAAGAGGGTGGAGGTAAAACAAATGGCTCCTCCCTTGTTCTGAGTTTGGTCTGTATTTCGGACAGGGATAGGGGTGGTGAGCTTTGTAGTGGGAAGTTTATGCTTTTGCACAAATTGCCAGTCGATGCAGGAGATGTCTGCACCACTGTCAATGAGGGCTTGGGCGTCAACAGTTTTCATGGTGTGTGAGGGGACTATGAGTTGAACAGGGATTTGCATGGATTTTGTAGTTCTAGGGATAGTTATATTGATTGAAGTACATGTACTGGGGGCAGAGGTAGCTAGCGTTGATCTAGGCCTCTGTTCTAAAAATCCTTTGTCATTGCGAAAGAAATGTGGGCTACTTTGTTATCCTCATTGTCCTCTACTTCTTCTAGGCATGGAAGGTCTTCCTTTTTGACCTTCTTAACTTGTGGGTGAGGAGGAGGGGGTCTATTATTCTGGAACTTCTTGCAGTCCCTGGCAGAATGTCCTTTTTCTCAACAGTGGAGACAGCACCCTTCAGCAAAACATTTCTGTTGTTCTTCTGGGGTAAGTTTGCTGATATGTATGGTATTGACATCCATGGCATTATGGTCTTGTTCTGCTTTAGGGTTTGAGAAGGAATGATAGATGTGGTGAGAGGAGGATGAGGAGTGATGGTTAGCAATCTCGCATGCTCATTCATTTTGAGTGTTAAACATAGACACCTTGTTGATCCATGTTTCAAGAGTTTTGGGACAGTCTCCATGTTGAAGATGCATTTCATGAGGAAGTGAAGGATACCAACAGAGTAGTATCTGATCAGGACATTTTGATCAATGATACTGGCAAGGGTGGACTTGTTGCAGAATTCTGCATTGTATTCTGTGAGAGAGGGTTCCCATTTTCCTCCCTTCTGGGTTATGTGAGTGTTGGTGAGCTAGGAAATGGCTGCTCTGATGGCATCGTGCTGCTTAAAGTTGTTGAGGAACTTCTTGGTGAAGTCCTTCATGGTTCTGAGATCAGGGTCCTTCTTTTTGATACACTTTGCTTGGAAGTTGGTAGTCTAGGTCAGGGTAACTCCTTTGATTATATAGGAGAGCATGAAGGCAATCTTCTTCTCATCTGTGTTGTATATCTCTTTGTTGACCAGGATGTAGAAGGTGACTGAGTCGTACTATTGTTTGGCTTTAAGGGAATCCCCATTGAAGTATTTGGGTGGGATGAGGCAGAGTTTGACAGGTTTGGTCATAGCATGGGGTGGTTCAGTGAGTTCTGGGTCAGGTTCTTCATACTCATCAGAGTCAAAGAGTTTGTCAGTTTCAGGGACATGTACTACAGTGGGTTCTGTGGGGAGTTCTAAAGTGTGATCAAATTGATCAGCAAGTTGTTTGATGTAGTTGATTTCCTCAGTGGAGGAAATGGGGATATCTGTGGGTAAATCTAAAGGTCAGGCAGTCTCAGGTGATTGTTTGAGTTCTGTCAGAGGCGAAGTGTCTGAGGATTCTCCCGACTTGTGTCGAGGAGTATGATGGGCACCCCATGCAGGGTTGACTGAGGGTCTGTGTGAAATGGTGGGCAAGCTATGTGAGAGTAGTTGCTTTGAGAGAAGCTAGTTCTTTTATTATGCTTGGTCCAGGTAGGGCAAAGCATAGCCTCAGAAAGCTTATACTAGAGCTAAGAGTTCATAGGACTGGATGGTGGTAAGGTGTTGCAGAGTCACTAGGCAACAATTAGGTGACTAGGATAACCAAAAGACTAATGGTCTTATCAGGTCGAGGTACTGTCCACAAGACGGTGGACTGGATACCTGGAGACTAGAGATTTGAGGGACAAACTACCCATTCAGAGCACAGGTAGAAGCTCAAGAAGATGAGGAATAATAGGAAGAAGATCAAATGAATTGCTAGTCTAGAAGTACAGGCAGTAACTCTGAGGAGAACTAGCTTAAGAAGAAAAGAAACAAGGAAGATGAAGGTTTATATACCTAAGGTATAGAAACTGGTGGAATATGAAAGAACTATTTGTACACAGGATCAGTCATCAAGATGACTAAATAGGATACAATAGAATCGCATGGAATGTTCAGGAAGATGATGGAAGGACTATGATTAGGAAGTGATGATGAGTCATTAGGCTGATGACTAGGAAGAGATGAGTAATTGTAGGAAAAGAAATAACACCTGGAATGCGTATGACGAAGCAAGAGAAAAGAAATCGTAACAACACTCAAATCACTACATACCATCTCAACATACAGTTGCGTGTGATGTCCACCAAGTGTTTGCCAAGACCCACAAATGCATAGCTAAAACATTGCATGTATGTTAGTTCTCAAGTCCATAAACATGAATGACTGACATGTTTCCAGGAATACAAGGGAAAACTGAACTTTATGACCAATGCATGGACATTGCCAAACCACTGCTCTTTCATTGCTGTCTGTGTGCACATGGAGCATGATGATGCTTCCCTGACAATGCCATTGGACATTGTTGAAGTTCCCAAGGTACAATATTCTACTCATCAGATGATATTGTGTACTGATGGCAATGTAGTTGCACATGGGGATAGCACTAGCAGAGGCCTTTCAACATGTTCTAGAGGAGTTTGAGGTGACAGAGAAGGTTAGCTCCAGCAATCAACAGATGAAATCATTGATTACTTACAAGCCACAGACAGATTCTTTGCATCACACGTGATAATGCATCATGCAACACAGTGATAGTTGATACATTGAACAACCAGTTGCCTGACTATGGTGGGCAAGTAGGACACACATACTACTTTCTGCATATGACAAACCTGCTCACAAAGTCCTTTCTCTATGTTTTTGATGTCTGAAAGGGAAATAGCCATGTGGTTGATGATGCAGAGGAGCTACAGCTTTTGTGAGAGTTAGAAGAAATGGTTGAAAGTAGAGATGACATTAATACTGATAACAACAATCTTGAGGGTTGGGTGGATGAAGTGGAAGAGCTGGCATCAGAAGAAATAGCTGAGATGCATAAAACTATTCAGCCAGTACAGTTAGCACTCACAAAGGTATGAGTGTGATTTGCAATGTGCTGAAGCTAACAATCCTTCACCCAATAGATTCAAAAGTTGGGTTTCAAAATCATCAACTCATCCACCAAACTCCTCCCAGAATGGTGGCAAACTCTCCAGCAAATGGTGTATGTAGTAATGAACTTGCCCCACAATGTGGCGACAAGGTGGAATTCAACATTTAATATGCCTCAGTATTCTGTTGGACATAAGGATCTGGTGAACAGTATGACACATAGTGCTTAAAAGTCCAGTTGCAGACTGATCAAAAGACCAGCAACTGGACTGGACTGGACTGGTCGGCAACTGGACTGCAGTTGCGAGTTGCCTGATTTCTCAGACAAAAGACTGCAGTTGCCAAC
>JBBPMY010000368.1:0-17984 GCA_038090615.1 Phylloporus gajari
CTCAATCAAAATGGTATCAAACAATGTATGTATACCAGTATACATAGAGCATAGAATCAGAATACAGTGACCTCTGGAACTTCTTCTTCTTCTACTCTTGTAATAGCACTCAGAATCTCATCCAGTTTGTCAACAGTTGTGCCAACAAGTCTTCCTTGTCTTCATCAACCATCATTTCCCTCTGTAACATAATCTAACCATTGATGAAATCAAGCCATTCTTTCTTCAGTCAGAACTTGAGCATTTTAAATGTTTCCATCAAGACAGACACAATTGAGTTACATTTTTATGTGTTGATTTCACAGCTTGAAAAAAAAAAAGTGTTCACATGGGATTGCAAATGCCTGAATAGGCAGATAATCATATGAAATGGTGTAGATGGTTAGGAATGTATTGTATATGAGTTATAAAATTATAAGTACTATAAACCAATAGTATCAAAAACATTATCTCTCAAAATGATAGGGTATAAGTGACTGGTGGGCTTGGCAGGGGCAATGTATAATGTGTTACTGTCTCAGGGATAGCAGATTCATTGCAGTGGGGCCATCAATTGGCAGATCTGTGTTTGTTTAGGACACAACAACACACAAACAAGTTTTTCAGATCAATTTCAGATCCATCATCTGCAACATGGATTTCTCACCAGATTCAACTCACCTCATCTTGGCTCACTAGTGGACTACTACAACCACCATTTGACACTTGCTGCACACAAAAAAAGTGTTGGAGTTTATATTCCATTTATAGTAGTTATTATATAAGCTTAGAGTGTACACTTAGAGTCTCTTTTCTTACCTTAGGTTCTTTAGTGTTCACTGAGTTCCTACAGAGTATTCCATTTCAATAAAAAGTGCAAATGCTCAACCACTTGTCAGCCAAAATCACCAAACACTCCTTAGACAACAGAGTTGTAACAGCCAGTAGCAAATCCATCCTGATCTGGGACAGTCATAATGTGTGCTTACTTGTCAAAATCCAAGAGAGAGTACCATTGGGCAACTGTCTCCTCTGACACAACAACAATCTATTTGTTGTAACCAAAGACTAGAAGATCAAGCAAACTGATGCATCCTTTTGATCAATGGTCTTCAAGTGGCCAGCTTCTGGTGCCTCATGTATTACCCTACCACAACATAAAGAGCTTGTTACACACACTGAAAATAAGATCATCATCCTCTTGGACCTATCAGGAAAGTATGAGGGTCCAATTGCACATGGCCCTAGTATGCCATGTTGACCCAGAGTACACCACTTTTCCTCAGTCTCAGTACCTGAGTGCAACACTTTGCCTCAGCAAGCTATACTGTGTCAGTTTGCATTTGATGTAAATAGTACAATACTAGACTTGCTCATAATACATATTAGGATTTCATATACTCTCAGCTAAATGAGTAGATTTTGGTAGTATGCATTATGCAAGGCACCCATTGTAGTCCATCCTCAATATTCCCACATTGGGTGATTGCACAGACTTGTCACAGATAGTAGTGGTGCCATTGATGGTGCAGGACTGCTGGTGGTCATCATGCTCACCAGATGGCAGCAGTGATATGAGTATGGTCATGCACATATATGAGTGCACACCATGGGTCAAAGTAAATGGGCAAGGTGTGGATTAGGATTGGCAAAATAATGACATGTCAGGGATGACATTGTGACTATGATGATGTGCCTACAAGGATGAGTGGGGCATTGTGGTATTGACAATACATTGAGGATATGGTCAACTCTATAGTACATTATCATGATTACTTCACTACTTTGTATGAAATCCAGTCTTGTGGGTAAGACTAGTGGTGTACCAGGGAAAAGTGTTGTGCCCAGGTACAGTAAATATAGTGTGCTTGTCAAGGAAAAGTTGTGTGCTTTGAGTCAACATGATGTGCTAGGACCATATGTAATTGGACCCTTTCTACACCTCACCCATTTACTTTTACCCATGATGTGCACTCATATACACACATGACTATACCCATACCACTGCTGCCATCTGGTGGGTATGATGACCATCAGCAGTCCTGCACCATCAATGACACTACTACTGTCTGTAGTGAGTTTGTACAATCACCCAATGTGAGAACATCAAGGACAGACTGTAATGGGTGTGCTCTGCATAACTAGTGATTTAAAGTCCAGTCTAGTTCAGTTTTTTGCCTTCCAAATAAGACAACTGATCTTTGGGCAACTGGTTTTACATGTGAAACCTATCCTACACAAGTGTAAATAGTCTTCATTTAGTGTCTATACATCATATTCTGTCATTAAATATATTAATTTGCAATGATAACACATAGAAATATCTCAAAAACCCTTTAAAAATGATTAAAAAATGATAAAAGTAATCAAAAAATCACATAAAATTAGGGTAACATTGCCTGATTAGGTAGTGTGGCTGTGCACCAGTTGCAATCAGTTGGCAACTGCAGTCCAGTTGCTGGTCTTTGACCAGTCTTGCAACTGGACTTTAAAACACTATGCATAATACACACTATCAAAACCTAGTCATTTAGCCAAGAGTGTACAAAATCCTAATATATATTATGAGATTTTTGTTAT
This sequence comes from Phylloporus gajari, assembly GCA_038090615.1. Classification (NCBI taxonomy): domain Eukaryota; kingdom Fungi; phylum Basidiomycota; class Agaricomycetes; order Boletales; family Boletaceae; genus Phylloporus; species Phylloporus gajari. Next base: position 2,560 of record JBBPMY010000368.1, read on the forward strand.
GCATTGTGAACAAGTCTAGTATGGTACTATTTACCTCAAATGCTAACTGACACAGTATGGCTTGCTGAGGCACAGTGTTGCACTCAGATATAGTCAATATGGCATACTCATCAAGGAAAAGTTGTGTGCTCTGGGTCAACATGGCACACTAAGACCACGTGCAATTGGACCCTCATCAGGTCACATCCAACACACCAATGACATATGCTCAATCATATATTTTTCAGATGGCCAGCTCCTTGTAATTTTTGCAGGGAGTAAAATCATGATAAATGACCTATTTTCTGTTGCATCATATTGTCTCCATGCTGCATACAAAGAGCACTCTCATAGACAACACTTCTTCCACTTCCTGTCTCATCTTGATACATTTCTCATCTCATTTGTAATCAATCATTGCTACATTTAAACAATTCCAGGTCTAGAACTTGAAAGTGCTATCCTTGATGAATGGAGATGTGATCAGCTCACAGATATAGAAACATTATTATCCACTGCAATCCCAACATCAAAAAATAACAAGCATCATGTACTTACTTGTCAAGCACTCATTCAAGCATAGTTGGGCTACTAGGATGCTGCCCTCATCAGCACAAAACAGGTGTGACTTGTTCCACTTTCACACAAATGGATGCTAATGCTTGTTACAATTTCTTTTCTTTTGCTTAGTCATGTGTATTCTGGATGCTTTTCTTTTCTCTACACTTACTCACTTCCTCCTAGTCATCAATCCAATGACTCATCATCATCATCTAATTGTAGTTCTTCCATTATCTTCTTGAATATTCTATGTGATTCTATTACATTTATTTAGTCATCCTGCTGACCAATCCTGTGTATGAATAGTTCCTTCATATTCCAATAGTTTCTATACCTCAGATATATAAATCTTCCCTTTTTCTTTCCTTTTCTTTAAGCTAGTTCTCCTCAGAGTTACCACCTGTATCTCTAGACTAGCAATATACTCCTTTTCCTTCTTATCACTGCTTGACTCTTTGTGAGCCTCTATCTGTGCTCAGAACAGGTAGCTCATCCTTGTCTTCAAACCCTTGTCTCTGTTATCTTTAGATATCAATCTAAAAGACCTAATCAACAACCTATTGCCTGGTACCTTGTCTCTGACCCAGTTGATGACCCATCACTAGGTACTTCATCCTAGGCTTTTCTGAGGCTACACTTTGCCCTACTCAAACCAAGCATAACAATACTCAGTGGTCTCTCCTTGATTATTCTACAAAGTCTATGGCTCTTATTGACAAAGGGGAAAAGGATGAAGAAATTCAGGTTTGTGACATGGCACTCAAACATTTTCATTCAAAATATATTTCCTCCTCTTCCTTATCAAGGTATGTATTCCATTTGATGTCAGATCTCCCTTAACTTGTTCCCTTCTTAGGCTGTTGACCTCTTCATGGTAGGAGACCATGCTGATGTAATATCATCAATGACCTCATTACCAACAATGCTTATGTACTAGTGGACCTGACACTATATTGAGTCCAAGCACATGAATGATGTCCATATATCTGATAGCATTGCTATTGATGTTTTTAATAGGTATGCTTGATGGGAACAAGCATATGGAGAGCAGTGACTATGAGAATGCAATTTGGTCTCTTCAGGATGCTTGAATTAAAGCAGGTTACTGCAATTGTCTGTCACCAACAATAGTTTTATTGGTATCACCCCAATTCTGACCATACATCAAAATTTGTGTTGATTTCTTACAAATACATCCTCTCCACTGGGATACAAAAGAAAATACATGGTGCTACTCAGTATGGGACTAGCAAAAGTGGGCCATCAAGTGGCAATACAAGTCTTCTTATTGTCAATCAGAATTTATAAGTAAAATACTTTAATCTATAGAAGCACAATGTCATTTTTACTCTGTAACAAGAGTGAACAATATTAGACATCAATCCCAGATTGAAAAAGGTACTAATGTGATTGAATTCAATCATAGCTATTGTTGATTTAGTATATGATAAATCAGGCTCAACATTCATATAGGAAGTACACTATTAGAGTAGAACAGATGTACACTCTATCATAAGCAGATGGAGAGTGGGTTATATAAAATGTAGACAGAGTACAGACTCTATGAGTAGTAGATATAGCAAAGTAAAGACCCCACAGTGGAGAACAGGTGTAGTGAAAATTTCATTGAATACTCTATGAGGAGCAGATATAGTAAAGCCAAGACTCCATGGTGAAGAGTAGGCATAGTGAAGACTCCATGAGAAGCAGGTATAGTAAAGCAAAGCCTCCATAGTGGGGAGTAAGTATAGTGAAGACTCCATGAGGAGCAGATATAGTAAAGTAAAGACTCTGTAGAGAACAGAATAGCAATAGACTCCATAGAAAGTAAGTATAACAATAGACTCCTAGAAGAGCAGATACAGCAATAAACCCCTAGAGGAGTAGATATGGTAATAGACTCCTAGAGGAGAAGGCATAGCAATAGACTCCTAGAGGAGCAGATATAGTATAGACTCCAAAGGGAGCAGATAGAGCATAACAATACATCTATCAGTGCATAAATGGATATCATGTTACATATCACCTCACCTTGGATCACAAAGACACAATAAAGATGGTTGAAGCAGTTGGGCATTGTGAGAATTATCAGTGATGAGTCAGAGATGACACCATATGATTTTAGGTATGAATGGCCCAGAACCTCCCAACTATCACTGATTGTCAACCCAGTTTCTCACCCACACCATATTGTAAGTTGAACCCCTAGGAACTCCATGGTTAAACCCATGGCACACAACCCCCAACAATGACAATGTGCATGACCCCACCCACACTCTCAGTATGTCAATGACAATGTCAGGATGACTATCTGCCACTGTCAATAACTGGACTTGCAGGTCTTGAAACCATGCACTCCAGTGTCAAACTGAACACATTGGAGGCACCACTGCCACACCAGAGGGCAACAATGACATCATAAACCATCTAAACAGATTGTCAAGCACATCAGCACAGGCGGTGATGAGCCAGAATAGTAACCCAACTTGTACTCATCAAAGTCAACTCAGGGTGATTAAACTGCAATGGATATTGAACCAGGCACTTTACCACAGACAGTGTTGATGACCTCATTTGATGCCTAAACAGCCCATCAATCACATCAGAACAGCTCAGTGAATATTCAAAATGTCAGAACAAAATGGACTCACTGCTAGAGAAGTCCAACATGAGCAAAATGCAATGGATGTTGAAGCAGACACATCTCTAGTGTTAAGGAGAGATAAGAATGGCCATGACATGTCAATGGTACTTAGAGCTGAGCATGGGTAACCTTTGGGTATCTGGAGCCATACCTATACTCATACCCACACATATACCCATACCTATATCTACACATTTATCCATACCTACACCAAGGGTATATATCCATCATGGGTTTACTTTACTGTACCAATTTTGCACAGAGCCACAGACCCTCAAAGTTAACCTATACAGGTCTATACAGACCACTATAAATTAATAGTGTCAGTAGAGAGAGGGTTTAATACAGTATATTTCACAATATTTGACTGTCATTGATGTCATAACATTAAAAAATGCTAACCTGATTTAATCATGTGATATTATATGTGTTTCTCATAATTTAATGACAAAATCAAAATTTCAAAACTAATGTTTTTGGAAATATTTGATCATAACTCTTTCAAATTTGGTCATATTGCTTAGCTAATTACATGAGCAGACTCCCACAATCAGAGATTATAACTTTCATTAAGAAAGTTGAGCTTGAATTTGACCTTTTATAGAAAGTGTACTAAACAACACCATGATATATCAATCAGTCATAAATATGACCCAAACAATATGTCATATACTTGTACATTTACCCATATACATACTCACATACATACCAACACCCACCCACACCCACACCCATACCCATACATACCAATACCCACAACTCATGTGGGTTAGCCATATCCATACTCTGCTCTAACAATACTACAGAACACATCAAAACAGATCACCATATCAAAACAGATCACTGTATGGTCAGAAAAACCTGTCAAGACCTAACTGTCAAAGGTCACCCAATGTGAACAAACTGTAACAGACTATGAAGGTGATGTATTGAGAGAGTCAGGAGACAAAGAGGACAGTGGTATCATGCCAAGAAAGCCATCAAATGTGTTCTGATGTGTCAGCAACATAGTACAGTAAAAAGAGGAGGAATACTCACCTTCTCATCCCATAATGACCCATGCAACTCTAGCAGCAATGCAGCTGCACCAAAACATGTCCAGGGAGCCCAGGATCATATAGACAGTGACAGAGGTGAGTGCCAGGTTGAAAAGACCATGCAAAGTCAAAATCTGGGTCCAGGAGGGCATATGGGTGAGCAAGTCAAGTTGAGGCTGAAGAAAACAAATGGAACGACCAAAATGATGGCAGACATGTTGTATATGATGGGGAAAGGTCCCAAATGGACAGTGCAACAAATGTAGCACATCATGACTCAGAATGAGTCAAAACAGACATGTCAGCTGCAAGACTATGTTCAGTGCAAATACAATAGAGATCCAATGGCACACATACCTACATCACCTAAGGCACATCCCAGGTTGCCCACCAAGTATTTTAAACCACTAGGATGAACCAAATGGCTCAAATCATAAGTGATCGGATTTAGTCACAGGTTGTGATACTTGGGGCACTCACTGAGGGTGATATTGGTAGTGTTGTTGGCAGTTGCCAGGCTGGCAATTGCCAGCAGTAGGTCAAGTGGTTTGACAGAACTCAGTTAGTGTTGCTACTGAAGTGAAGTGACTTTGAAGTTAATTTGGTTCACTTCATGTGAATCACATTTATTCACATTTCATTCACTTCAAGAGGTGGAATGAAGTATGATATGTTTAACAGCAACAAATATATCTAGAATAGATAGCCCCTATATATATACTAATACTGCTCAATCCTTAGACTTCTCAATGTGTATGGATCAGGGGGCTTCATCTTGCCTATGCAATACAATCTACACCACTCACATCAAACACATTTCCCAGGTGTTTGCTTGTCTTCCACTTTATATGTTATCATTGAAGATTGTATACAACATGAGGAGCAAGAGCTTGAAGCCAACTGCAGAGATGCTACACAGGAACTTAGCTGCTATGAGAAGGGCAGACAATGGATGTTATTCACTACTTGGGAGGTGAGCTAAGAAATTTCACACCAATTGATGATCACATATTATTGGATGGAGAGATGGCCTGTCACCTCCTGAAGTGGAATGAAGTGATATAAAGTAGGCTCAAAAACCACTTCAGTTCACTTTGTGGCAATACTAGCCCTTGTCCTCAGCTCAACTTCATGAAAGAGGTGTCATAACCATTTGAATACACTCCCTTCACTATCATTCTTAGTACAGTGAATAAAGCTCCCATGCCTTGCATTCAAGCTAAAGACCATAACACTCTTTTGGAGGGGATCAGAGGCCATTTTCCATGCACAGGCTGTAGTGCTTGGAGTTATGGAGATTCAGATTAGACAAAACATCATATGGGTTGATTCTCTGTATCTCATTCATCCATGGATTGACTTCCTTCTTGACTGACACTCTACTAGAAACATAGTGGAGATTGCACCTCACAAGACTGAGTTCTTTGATGTCAATGAGTCACTGTTGTCAGAGACATTTCTGGATATTCCCAGCACTGGATGTGGGCTGTCTGGATAGTACAATATGTCCATCATCTTCTCAGCTGCTGAAAGAGTATGTGGATGGAGTTCTTCACTCAGTTGACAAAACCATTTGGCAAGTTCTTGCTGGCACCTACCTGGTGAAATGTGTCAGAATACAGACAGATTGCCACAGAGAATATGATCACAGCTCAGGTGCAGGAGATGACATCAGCTACATTGAACTTGTTGATAGAGGGAGTATGTGTGTTGGATGTATTTTGATATGTTCACAAAATGATCTCTCTCAATGAGTCTCTTTTATCACTCCCTTTGTGTTTTGTACAGAACATCATTTGAGCTCAAGCTATTTACTCTTTAGGTCTTCAGTATAACAGAGTCATGTCATGATTCATTATGTCAATAAACATTACATTGGAATAATCAGTAGTGAACTACCTGCAGAGTCAGTGTCCCTTGGCTTAGGAGGTATTATCAACTGAATCCTCACCACCTTGTAAGCCACTAGATCCATAGGTGATATCATTGGTGAGTCTAGACATATGTAAAACATGCGCTGTGATGTTAGGATAAGGTATCACCTGTCACCAGACCCCCTTGACAAGACCAGAACATAATTGACTCATATTGTGCCAATCCAGATATAGAATAGTGCCAAGGGCACTCTGGCACCCATTAAATAAGCATACTAATGCAGGGATGTATGTGTTCAAAAATTCTGCCAGTAGATCACACAAATATGTGCAAGTGGTGTGGACACACCTCAGCCAGAGGCTGATTGTATGGACTCCCCTACTTCTAGATTGCTCAAATATTAGGTATTTTCAATATTATTGGCCAAGTGTATCTCATGTTGGGCACATCAGAGTGTAGTGTCTGATGTATGGGAGTAGGAACACATTTGTGATGGTGGGATAGGTGTCAAATATCAGACATGCAAAAAGGGAGTGGTGGCTAGTACTCAAGTTAGGGAGCAGATGGGGCACTCAATGCATGACTGCTGATTCATAAGTCACCTCTATACTTGGAATGATAACCAAAATGAAGCTTTAGCATTGAAAACACAAGGCAGGGCCCATTTCAAGGGGACAACTCAAATATGTATCAGGCATACCTTGTTCCTTTCCTCCCTCAATTGTGAGTCCCCAACAATCATGTTGTTGAAAAAAGGTAACATACTCAATGAGATCAGATCCCATCAGAGCTGATTTTTGAAAAGAATATCCTTAGTTTCTTGAAACAGACTTTGATGGATTGGTGTACAATATATTATTCACCACAAATAGTGAGCATCTTGTCAGCAGCAGTTGGATGGGTATTCAAGTCTGGCAAGTAAAGCATGATCAACTAGTTGCAAGTTGGCATATCCTATGGAAAGCAGTTTTCAAATGTGTTGCTGCCTCAAGAGACAGAAAATACCTCATAGCAGGATCATGGAATGGCTATATGTTTGTTTTTGTTGCATCCCAGATGAACTTTTCAAGAGGTCTTTGTAGAGTGGAGAGGACTCATGAAAATTGACAATGTGAACTTTTTGTCAGATTCAACATGTCTCCTCATCACTTATGGCACAGTCATCATTTGGAACATTGCTGCAGACCAACAAGTACAGACACTCCACTCTACCATCTTTATGGCCAAGTACTCTCTACAGGGCTCTGGGATAGCCACAATAGGTGCTCACTCATCAATGTCAATGTACAAGTGAGTGAACAGGGTCTCCTCTGGCACAGTGACCACCTCTTCATCAAAACCAAAGACAGGAACAGCAAGCAAATCAATGCATCCAGTGGGTCAACCATCTCTGAGTGGCCAGCCCTTGGGTCAACTCCTCCTCATGCATTGCCTGCCATAACACAGAAAGCTCACTATATATGCTACAAACCACTGTCACCTTCTTGGACACATTGTCCAACACACATCTTGGCCCTATCCAATACACTGATGACATATGTTCAATCACATGCTCTTCAAACAGCCATCTTCTTGTGATTGTTGCAAGGTGATAAATCACCATAAAAGATATATATTCAGTCATGGTTTCTTTCTCAGTACCTGGAGAGAGCAGCATGAAAGAACTGCCTGTTGTATCCCACCTCATCATGGTATGCTCATGTCTTGTCATCGATTGACCTGTGTTACATCTTAATTCTTCCAGGACCCTAAACTTGACATTGACACCACTGCTCTTAGTGCATGGAAACACAATTAGCTTACAGATGCAGATGCTTTACTATTTGCAGAAATCCTGAGGCTGAAGACTAGCACCCATCATGGACTTACTAGTTGAGCTCTTGTTCTGGTGCACTTGGGACACTTGGATGCAGTGCTTGTCAACACAAATGGGGTACATCTTACTCTACTTTCCATACATTGACTCTGATGTGGTTTTTAACCCAGACCATCAATACTCAATGATCTCTTCTTGCCTATATGGCAAAGTCTCTGGCTCTCATTGACAAAAGTGAAAAGAAGAGGGAATTTACATATGCAACATTGCATTTGAACATTTTCATTCAGAGCACATGTCTCTTCTCCTTCTCATGAAGATGTATCCTTCAATTCAGTGTAGACCCTCTTTTGACCCTTTCTCTTCTCAGGCAGTCATCCTTTTCATTGTCAGAAACCATGTCAACATGATATCTTGTATTGGTGACCTTATCACTGACAACACTCACCCATCATTGGGTCCAGTGTTATATTGAGTGCAGATACATGAGATTTACCTATATATATGCTGGCATCACTAGACTGATGTTTTCAATAGGCACATATGCACCTTCTTCTTGAGAACAAGCACATAGAGAGCAGTGATTATGAGCACACAATTCAATTGTTTAGAGATACATAAACCAAATAGATAACAACACTTGTGAACTGCCACTTAAAATCTTATTGGTATACCAACTCTCACCATACACCAAAATCAATCCTAATTTCTATCTAGGTGGTAATTTGATAGGCTTGGAATCATGATCCAATAATGCCAATGTGAGGCCCTCTTGGCAGTGGGTCATGTGAAGGAGGCTTGCAAGAGTATGATGCACATGCTGGATGAAGAGGTTGATGCAACTGAGCCCATTGAGACATGGGTTTCTGGTAAGCTAGCACCCTCATCCAACAGCTGTGTTATTGATGTAATCCTCCCTTATTAGACTTTAAATATCATTGTTGAGGCAAACAGGAGGGACTGGGGGACACTGCTGTGAATGCTAAATAGTACCATTGCTGAAGCCTGCTACTCCACAAGACCTGCTAGTTAAGCAGAGCAATGCATGAGCAGTTAAAGGTGTACAGGAGGACACCCTGAATGATATCAAGGAGTGGGTGAGATTAAGGCTAACATCCAGCTCATGGGGGGATGCTTTGGACGCCACAGTCAGTATGAGTATTCTCTTATCTTGTTATCTGTTATATGCCTGATGCTCATTTTACATATAGTTTATACTAGAAATCCATGAATTATTGTGCTGTATGTGAGCATTTGGAATCAGCTGGTATTACAGACACAGTTCCATGTTTCAACCAAATAGTACTCAACATATGGAAAGTTGATGAGGAGCAAGCTTGATTAATGGTGAGTATTCATGTTGAGTATTTGTGTTCATAGGTGATATTCTAGCAGGAAGGGTGGAGGGATGCTTTGAAAGATACTAATGAGTAGTTGCTTTGAGTTTCTTTGATTTCATTCATATTAATTGGTAAAATTTAGGTGATCAAGCTCAATCCTCCTCTTCATTAGGTTATGAGAGAATGTATGCAGCATTACTTGGTATCAGACACTGTGACAAGACATTGGACATACAAGAGACATTGCTATTAAAAATGTCACAATCATCTGATCCAGAGACCTATGGTGATTATCATCACAGCTTCTAATATTCTTCCACTAATATCATTCTAGGCCAATCTTGCCACTATGTTCAGTCAGAAAAGACAGAGAAAGCCATCCACGTATCTATCCAGAACATCATTTGTGATTCATCTATGGTACTCATTGATACTTCATCTAGTTGTCTGCACAATAGGTTGCAGTAGGCTGCCACATTCAAATCAACACCAGCCTTTACAATACTTATCACATCCATGACTACACACATCAACCATGCTCTCATTGAACAAGTCATTAATGACTTCTACCACTATACTACACTCTTGTACACATAGGAGGACAAGGAGCCTCTATATGACACTGTCATCAAAACTGTCATGTACAACCTTGTGGCATTTCTCACTCACAACAAGTTGCAAATGTTTTGCAAATTGCCCAGGACAAGGGGTTCAGCTGGGCTTGGAGAAACATGTGCTATATCAACAAAGGAGACCAGTTTATACTTCAAGAGGCCCTTATTAGCATGTTTAAATGACATGAGGGGTCAGCAATGACAATTGTCTTCCTCTATGATGTTGACTGACTAGTGGGGATCAGTGCTCTAATGATGAGCTTATAGAACTTGCAAAGGTGGAATACCATATGTCAAAGATGCTCCACATCTACATCAAGGATTGGACACTGTACCTGGGTTTGACAATTTTCAATCACAGGAATTACCTGAGATCTCGGAAATGGAGAATCCCACTAATATCTTTGTGGAATCATTGATGGCTCTCCATTCTGGGTTGAATGAAATCCAGGAGAAGCTTTGTCTTGTCTGTACATGACAGACTACTCAAGTTGAAGATTCAGCTTACTCACTCCTTGGAATTTTCTCAATGACATTGCCAGCCACTTACAACAAGGGAGACAAGACACCAGGATGACTTTTGTCACAACTACTGACAAGTTTGAGGGACATGAGTATCCTTGCATGGATAGGGAGATCTGGTAGCTTTCGCAGCTATCTTCCAACCAAAATCATCATGTTCAGCCAGCCCTTGACTGCTCACATTCCACCAGCCATCCTTGATGCTGAGATGGCAATGGTAGGCTTCATACTTCCTTGCTTAGTCTTGATCTGGTCACAATACTGTATGACCAACTGAGCACACTTCCTCTACCATCATTCTTAATCCAATACATAAAGCTCCCCTGCACTGCCCTCAAGATCAGAGACATCTCAAGTTTTTGAAGCAGGCTAGAGATCATCCTTTGTGCACAGGCTAGCAGGCTTAGCATTGTAGATATTAAAGTGTGCATTTTCTTCATCCTCAACCATGACCTGATTCAATCCAGAATACAACTAATTTCCTCATTATTTATTTTGTCATCTTTCCTGTGCCTTCTCAATATCTAACACCTATGGGTTGTAATGACTTAAATAACATCCCATTGAAAGGCAAGCTATGACACATGAAAACTTACTAGAACCTCTGTGACTATCTGATATACCAGCACCTACCAGTCTTTTCCAGCTGTTAATGAGTTTAGAAGCCTATTTGACATACTGCATGCCACTTCCACACCTCCATAACCATGACACAAGGAGGACAAGTCCCAGGATGATGATGATGGCAATAGGTGCTCAACACTCTCACTCACCTGCTTACCACCTCACTTACAGTACCCAGATGGATGTCAAAGATAAAGATGTTGACCTTGAGCATGCAACAGAGCATTTTGAGGGCAAGACTAAGGTGTGCCAGCTAGTTTATTAGTCACCAAATAGCCAATATCACTTACTGTACTGCAGCAGTTGATTCAATCCCAGCTTCAAATCACCTATATCAACATCAACAATCTTGTCAACTTCAAATGACAGTGGTGGTCAGGGTACAGTCTGCAACCCAGCTATCATGGTGTCCATGTTATACTATGGTAGTTGAGGTGCATTGGTGGTGAAACCCAACTTGGGGGCAAGTGACAGTATGAGTGCACCTGTATTTCATGTCCACATCATGATGTCCATGTTGTCATTTTGTGCATGTTGTTTCATGAGAATGGCTGCTCACACATTTGTACCAATGGGTTGTCTTGGTCACACAAGGCAAGCAAGTGAGTGGTGTGAGCAGATTTATCACCAAAATTATATGAATTTCATCTCTGTCATATCTGTGTCATGCCCAGAGCAGGGTAAGCAAGTGAATATGAGGATAATAGGATATATGTACAGTGAGCTCAAAAACCCTTTCAATATTAACCTTGATAGCAGTGTCCAAAGCACACTGCCAAACACTGTAAGAATCTTGCTTACCTTTGGTGGAGTTATTAATAGTACTTACTCTTGGCTACAAAATTGTCCCTTAGGTCATGTGATTTGGTTCACACACTATGGAGATATCATTACTTCAAGTCAGCAATGTCATTGAAAGGGTTTTTGAGCTTTTGAATTGGATAGGATATTAGTACTTGGTATAGCCTTCTTTTGCCTTAAGCACTACTTGAACCCTTCTAGGCATGCTTTCAATTAGCTTCTGACACTCCTCCACTGGTATCTTCTCCCACTCCACCTGAACTCTGTCCCACAATTTCAAAATTCCCTTAGGAGGGTGTTCATGCTCTGCAAGCCTCCTTTTCAGCCATCCCCAAAGATGTTCAATGGGATTGAGGTCAGGAGACTATGCAGGCCACACCATAGTATGAAACTCCTGCTCTTCTAGCCACTTTTTCGCCTTTCTACAACTATGCTTGGGGTCAATGTCTTGCTGAAAGATGACATGAGGAGGATTGAACTCATAGTGCTCTAGGGTTTGTTTTAGCTCATTCTTCAAAATTTGAAGATAGAGGTCCCCATCCATCCTACCATCAATCTTGGTAGCAAAGCCAACTCTCTGCCAAGTCATACAACCCCACATCATCAAAGAACCTCCTCCAAATTTAAGGGTTCCTTATACCAGTCTATTACTGAGTCCCTCACCTATCTTTTTTCATGCCCACTTGTGCCCATCTGACCCTAACCTGTTGATTTTGGTCTCATCTAACCATATTACCTTCTTCCAGTCCTCTATAGTCTAATCTCTGTGAGCTATTGCAAAGTCCAAATGAGCCTTGTGATGTCTGGCAGAGAGAATAGGGTGTTTGAACTTGACCACAGCTTTCATACCAGATTTCTTCAAGTGAAGACAAACTGTACTGGTAGAGAGAGGCTGGTTGATGATATTGGTGAGAGCTTTGGTCACTTGAACTGCATTTTCAACTCTCCCAGAAGTAATAAGATGTTGGGCATGACAAATGTTGACAGAGGAATGCTTGGAAGGATGACCCCCAACAGCTTTGGGAAGGGTAGAACACTTCTTAGAACAAAGCCTGGATATAGTAGAAGGGCTAACACCAGTTTGCTTAGCAATGGCTTCACCAGAATGACCAGCATCAAGTAGAGAAAAGATATTAGCTTGTTAAGTAAGAGAAAAAGATCTAACCATGGTAGTGGGTATGAAACAAGAAGTGTGGGAACTTTTTAAAACTCAGACATACTGTTTACATATGCATCACTGTTTGTATGGCCAAACAATGTCAAATATCACATGATTTCAACAAGATTCTAACTATAAATTTAAAAGCTCAAAAACCCTTTCAATGACATTGCTGACTTGAAATAATGATATCTCCACAGTGTGTGAACCAAATCACATGACCTAAGGGACAATCTTATAGCCAAGTGTAAGTACTATTACTAACTCCACCAAAGGTAAGCATGATTCTCACAGTGTTTGGCAGTGCACTCTGTGCACTGCTATCAAGGTTAGTATTGAAAGGGTTTTTGAGCTCACTGTACTTAGTAGGTCAGAGTAATCAGCAATGACTTGAATTTAAGCCAGACTTATAGGATTTACCTTGTTTGGAAAGTGCTTCCCACCACTCTCACCTCTTCAGTGAGATACACAGATATGATATTGTTATTAACAACTACTGCAAGTGCTAGGATTCAACAAGACAGCTCATATTCAAAGCAAGTACACATCTATACTATCTCACAAGAGATCAGCTTGCTTTGAGCATATATAGCCATTTCTTCCCATACAGCTCATATCAACCTGCCTAAGTATGGCTCAGGATGAATCAATGGGTCAAAGAATGCACAAATGCCACTCCCATGCACAACTGCATGTGGAAGACAACTATGTTGTCATCTCAAGCTATTAATAAGCCCAATGGCTTGCATCAACAGTGATGACACTACATCACTGCAACCACAGGCCTGCTAGAGACAAGGACAATAGTGACAACTCCACAATGTCTATGTCTTTGTCCTCAGACATCAATGAGACAGCTTATTTCAATGGCCACAATGACACTAGACTAACATGCAATGATGATGTGACAGCCACAAACATGGGGTCATTGCATCATCATCAGGTGAGATGAGAGAAGAATAGAAAGAAGGGTGAGGCAAGGGGAGGCACGGTGGCAAGAGCAAGAGTAAAAGATGCTGACAGTGACATGACAACCATGAACACATAGTTATCACATCATCATCATCAGGTGAGATGAGGGAAATGATGAAGGGCAGGGAAGGTGACATGTCCATTATAGCAAGCAGTGAAGGTGGCAGTGGTGAGATGATGACAGTGTGGGGTGAGACCAGAGATGGGGTGAGTGATGAGTGTGATGCTGACAATGACAATGTGCATGTCATTGTCAGTCTAGATAGAGGGAGGGTGACAAGAGTGAAAGGTGGGGAAGTCAGTGTACTAATCAAATGCAAACCCAAGACACACACACCATATGGCACTACAGTTGAACAATCTGCAACAAGTGTTGAAACAAACAGATTGGGAGCTGTAGATGTATGTCAATGGAGTTCTAATACACCTACACAAGTTACAGAACATGTCAAAAGCAACCAGCAAATAACCAGAACAAAAGCTCAGAGAATACCCACCAAAAACAACTCAAAGCAAACAGATTGTAACAGATCATGCAGAGCACACATTGGGAATGTTGGAGACATGAAGAATAAGTTGATGAAACTGTGTATGATGTTATAAGCATTGGTGAACAAGTATAGCAAGTGAAAAGGCTCCAAATAAACCAATGATGCAGCAGCCACTATAAACAACAGCCAGACCAGCCAAGACAATGAAACAGGCCTAGTAGTGAAATGAACATGCAGGGTTGAATTTGAGCTGAGTCAAGGGATGATGGAGACAAATGAGATTGCAAAAGCAACAATAATGTTAGTCCATATGACAGGGATACAAGTGGCATATATTGCAACCATGACAACTTGAAAGATCAAATGACAGCATAAGATCATACAGGTTAGCACAAGTGTAACAGATAATTAACAACACATGTACTCACTTCACCTAAAGAGCATCCTAGGTTTCACCGAACATCTTGAACCACTGAGACAACAACAATAGCACAAATTGCAACTCAACCTACAGTAGAGTAATGTTTGCCAACAGTTCACTTGAGATCAGCCATGATTTGTGTATGTACACTTGCAAAGTCATGCACAACAAATGCTCTTCTTACCTCAGTTCTATGATACCCCCACCTAATAAGCCAGGAAATATATATAAAACAAACTTTGACATATTAGAAGAACTTCAGTCCATCACCAAAACTCTTGTGGACTTGAAGGACCCCATTTTAATTTTCAATAACATTGTATAGACACTGCCACACAACCAGTATAGGGTACATTACTATCAGTTCTCTAGTGAGTACTCCATTTGTTGAGAATGTCTTATCTTATCTTATCTTATCTTATCAGACATTCTATATCAGTCAGCCCTTCTATCCTATCATTAATGTTATCATGATGACTAATACTGACACTGCTCATGTTTTGCTATTGGCTGGTACTCTTAGTATAATAAGTGTTCTTAACACTATTGGCTCAGATAAGAGCCTTTAC